>ML807664.1:18085-31058 GCA_009831015.1 Picea engelmannii
CAATGATCTTGAAGGGAAAAATGCAAGTTTTTAAATTAACACACGACCTCTTCATTATCAGACCAACAATAATAAGTTCACACACATCTAGCTTCAGGAAACCATTACAAATTCCATCAACAATAAATCCACATAAAAAAATTGAACTACTTTCAAATGAAAATTATAACATGTTGTTAACGAGTAAATTGGTAGATGGGGACATGAACTAATCCCCCTAGATCCACCTAGATCTAGAACAAAACGAGACGGGACAAGACGCTTTCCCTAGGTTACGATCATTGAGTTTAATTATCAAAGGAGGAATATATAACATACCTTATGAATTGCTTTCTTATGTCTTTGTTGATCCTGCTTTACTCCAATGCTCTTGAGAGATCAGATCTGTAATAATACAAATCAACCAACATGAAAGAGGCAATATTGAACTTCAATGACAACCTAAACATGTGATCAAGGAATCATGTAATAAAATATCAATCATTTTATGGGAAATAGACATTCCACTGTATTATATTAATGAAAGATAGAAGATACAACTGAATCGCCTTGATGTCGCAAGTTCCCTTTCAGTGGCCCTTTGTTCTGACACACACATACATTTTCTCCGACCTTTGCATGAAGATTTCTCTCAAAAGCTTGATGGGTGAATGGAGACCTCAAGCATCACTTGAAATAGGATTCTTCACACACTCTTCAGCCTATTCTTTCTTCAGTCTCTATGCTTATTTATGCTTGTACCTCTAACCTTTTCCATGAGAAGCCTATCATTATATAGGAGAAGCTGAAGTGGTTAAAGAGATGAGGATGATCCCATCAAATCAGAGAATTCAGTAGGATTGTAACCATATGGACACCACCTCATATTTCCAGAAGATTCCACTTCTAGAAGCTGCTAGAACTTATTTCCTCTTTTAGTTTTAAGGCGTCGCTGTGACCTTCCTATATATCAACCTACGAAAATCCCATGGACTAGCTATAGTGAAGGATGTAGAAATCAATGATTTCCGCACTTTGTATAGGGAGTTGCCCGTGACGGCCTTCTAAAAATGCATCTTGCAAGGGTGGAAAGAGGTTTCTTTTCTCAGGCAAAAGAGTATATTGGGAACCTGAACACGTGTTTATGTAATCCTTATCAGGGTGACTAAAATAATGTGTAACACATGCGTACCATAACCGACGGTTGGACTTGTTGATGATCTTCAACTGTTGTCGATCCTCCTCACTCCTGCCTGCTAATCGACAAGACCTCACTAGTACCTCCTAGCCAAAGCTAGGGGTACTCTTCTTCCCTATGATCACCCCGAGCCGCAAAGGGGCCACACAGACATCTAGAGAATAAGATAGCTCATAACTCACCTCACAAGTTCGAGCTACCACTCTCTATTCAAGCTGGGTATCCTAACTCCCACATGAAAAAATAGTTAAGAAAAATCTGGTAACATAACCTTACAGTCGTGATCCCTTCCTCTCCTTTTCCATTACTTTTATAGATTTCTTCTTAGTGACACTTGCTAAATGCATGATAAATTCTTTTTATTAAAAATTTATTAGGAWATACTCTTCCCCATACAATTGTCACCTGATCCCTTAGTTGCACCAGAAATTCATTTAATTAATTAATTTAATTTTCCAATTTCCCTCACCCACCTAAAAGTGTTCCTAAAAACGCTTCTTTCTATCCCTTTATTCCCTCAATTTCCTTTAATGACTAACGAATTTCTTAAAGCTTAGTTGAGTTTTAATTAGGAAATTTCTCTAGACTAGATTCCCTTCTATGTTCCACATTCTTTTTTGGATTTAATTTCCCCCTTATTGTCTAAGTTCTAATTTAGAAAGTTTTGCACATAACAACAATTAATTTTAGATAAATTATTTCTCCTTTAAATTCTAATTTGATTTTTTTTTCTTCATCCCCCCTCTTTAATAATTTCTTTAATTAATTTTTAGTCCTCCTATCCTACTTAGACCCGGGCTTTAATTTCAATTAGGCTTAGCAATTCTTTTTTAGGGAAATTTTATAATTAATTTACTTTACTCATACAACATTTATTTTAAGGATGACCACGGCAAAATAAAATATTGTTTTCGAGGCACCTAGGTTCATTGAATCACCACTACATGATCCAAGGGTTCGACTCACCTTTATTCATGTTCCATTTATGCGATGTGCCCTTCAATAGGCACTATGTGCTCCAAGGGTGTCAATCACCTTTTGAATGATTTTTGTAGTTGTCCAACTGTGAGAGTCAAAACTCCATCAGGCAACCTTGTGGGAGACTAAGGGCCTATAAGGAAGAAGGACCATGCCTTATTGTGCACCCCTTAGAATCTTTGTGAGTGACTGTCTCAGACTGCCCTCACGAAATCGTGTATCTTTTGAACTAGGTAATCGTTAACCTATAGTTTGAGCCACGATGAGAGTGATAGTAGGATGTGGCAGGGTTACTGCCACACCTCTCCCTCAATATCTCTGGTTGTCATGCATGGCCCCTTTACTCTTAATGTGAGTCTGATTAGAAAGAAATCGTTAGCCTACATCCATCAATGGAACATGTCAACAATTCATCAACAACATCATAATATACCTGATCATATGTCACATATGCATAAACATAAATACCCAAACCATATAGAGTGCATTCCCTGACTCGATCCAGAGTACAAGGAGGTCCATCAATGCCATCGACATCCTCAATCTGTTAAGATTCCTACACACTCAGGAGAACCTAGTCAATAGAACCTATCTATACATAAATAACATACATAACATCATAATCCCCAATCTCATCATTAGAATTATCCATAAGTGAAGAATAAAATCATATAATGAATCGGATCACTTTCACACAAGTGTCCTCAAAGAATAAGTCACATCAGGTGTGTTCAATAGTGGGATGTTACATACACCCCCTCTTGTTTTAAACTTCGTCCCAAAGTTTCACAGTATACAAGTGCATAAATAAAGTATCTGACAATATATAAATGCCTAGCTATCAAACAAAAATGGAAACTGTTGATGCATATCATAAGCATCCTCCCAAGTAGCTAAGTGTGGACTATAATTGTCCCACTAGACCGTGACCTCATCGATTGTCCGACGACATATTTGTCGAATGCTATAGTCCAGAATGTGGATTGGCTCCACTATGAGAACACCCTTGCCTGATACCTACAAAGAACTAATGTCAATCACATGTTTAGGATCTCTAATATAATGTCTCAAAACAAATACATGAAAAACATCATGCATACGCCTCAAAGAATTAGGCAAGGCTAGTCGATAGGCCATGGGTTTTGAGAGAAGTCTCTACCATAGCATCATTTACCACACCCATTGTTTCCATCTCCGGGTCTTCTTTCTTAGATGCTAAGGACTGGAAGTTGTTGGCTACTTTGGGACCATTGTTGGTGACTTGATTGGTAGTAGGTACGCTTCTTGCTCAACTTTCGTTTTCTTGGAACTTTGACAAAACCATCCTTCTCTGCACCTTCTTCTTGTTTTCTAGCAATTGCTGCAGTGTTGAGTGGACAATCACGAAATAGATTCCCATGTTCCTAACATTTCCTACATTTGAAGGGGATATGCTCATAGTCTAGGGTTTGAGTCCACTCTGTATCTTGAAAACTGATACAGATTGATTTTGGTAGGGTGCTTGATACATTCATGTATACACAGATTCAATTATAGGCAATGTATTTACCATTTTTGGTGATTTCATAGGTTTTGACAAAGTTTTCCAATCCATTCCCTATTCCTTCGAGTGTTTTTTCATCCCAAAAAAATTGTGATGGCGATTATAGTCAAATCCGTAGCGAGGCTGTTGTGAAGTCTTATTTCTTAGGACTAAACCTCTTGAGTTGAAGTAGGGTCCATCTTCAAAGATGTGTTCTTTGTATTCTATGCTTGCAAAAATGGTCGTGAAGAAGCCCTTGAAGCCCAACTTTAGATCCACCCAACCCATTGTGCTTCCATCCTAAGTTGATCCACTAGACCAATGCCTTCTTTGAAGACTATATCTCCATATATTTCCCTATCACTGCATGATCCTTTATACACTATATATAACTACCAACTTTGAAGGATGTGACTTCATATCTAAGGTTTTCTACTATCTTGGCTAGGGAACCACCAAGTTGATTACTGTCTCTTTTGCTTAGTTCTGAAGACTTAACTAGGCCATCAGATTTTTCTACCTCTGTACATGAAGTTCCTAGGCTCTCTTTTCCTGCACCCCCCATTTTGTTTGTCTTGCTTGATTCTAGGCTCTCTTTTAGGGCATGAAGTTCCTAGGATCTCTTTTCTGAGGCCATTGGATTATGATGATTGTGAATTGAATTGCTTTGCTCACTGCTTAATGTCAAAACCAGCTAATGTGAAATTCAATTTGATGGTGCTAATCGAATTAACAACAAACATGATAAATAATTGTATATTTCAAATGAAAGAGTAAATTGAGTTTAATAAATGATTAAGCAAGGTATTTCAAAACATTGACACCAGATTATTAAGATATTTGAGTTTTATCAAAAGATTTTTCTGAATTAACTTGAATTTTGCAAGGATGACAACAATATTTCCTTTCAAAACATCGCCACAGCTAGATTAGCAAGATAATCAATTCTGAAAAAGTATTTGAAGCTCTTTTCTTTTTGAGCTGAACAGATTTCGCTATAGAGTGGGGTGAATCTTAATAAGTGATACTTTGTTTTTAATCTGTTTTATTTTGACTAGGTAACAGAAAATGAGGAGCACTTATGCTCCACCCTAGAAAAGGAGGCTCACAGCAGGCAAACTGCCAAAGCTATGCAAAATTCCATTATCATGGACATAGCACGGGCATTGGGAATGGATTCAGAAAGAAACCCTCCAGATTTTTCTCAACAAATCCAACTTTTGAAGGATGATCTTCGGGATTCGAATAACGAGAATGATCTGCATATTTTACATTCACTCGAAAGAATGTTTGATAACTGGGCCATTGAAACAGAGGTCGTTTCAAAACCCATTGATTCAGATGTTGAAGAGGATGCCCCAATACCGCCATTTAAGACCTTTCTTTGTCCTTTGACGAAGGAAGTTATGAAAAATACTGTAGTTCTTGAATCTTCTAAAACATATGAGCACAGTGCTATACAACATTGGTTTGCACACTATAGAGAGCAAGGTCAGGACCCCACATGCCCAGTAATTGGTTAGGTCCTCAAGTCACTAGAGCTACGGCCTAATATAAGTCTGTCTGGAACTATTCAAGAATGGATTGATAGGAATGTTAATATTCACATCAAAAGTGTGATTCAACATCTAGGAAGCAGGGCTTTTGTAGAGGACTGTGAACGGGCCCTAGATGATATCTATAAAATATCTGAAGAGTATCCTTCAAGTAGATATAAATTGTGAATATCTGGGTTGATTCCTATCATTGTAGAAGTAATGCAACATCCATCACAGTTACAATCCATAGAAATTACCACTCAACATGCCTTTCTAGGTCTTATAGGCATATGTCAATTTACAAACACTCCAAGTTACAGTGCATGGAAATTACCAATCCGCGTACCTTTCTAGGTCTTATAAGCATATGCCCATTTACAAAAAGCACATGGAAATTACCAGTCTGTGTGCCTTTCTAGGTCTTATAGGCATATGCCCATTTACAAACACTCCAAGTTACAACACATGGAAATTACCACTCCAGGTGCCTTTCTAGGTATTATAGGCATCTGCCCATTTACAAACATTCCAAGTTATAGCGCATGGAAATTACCACTCCACGTGCCTTTCTAGGTCTGATAGGGATATGCCCATTTACAAAATCTCCGAGTTACAAAGCATGGAAATATGCAAACACTCTGTGTGCCTTTCAAGGTCTTATAGGCATATGCCCATTTACAAACACTTCGAGTTACAACACATGGAAATATACAAGCACTCCAAGTTACAGTGCATGGAAATTACCACTCCACGTGCCTTTCTAGTTCTTATAGCCATATGCCCATTTCCAAACACTGTAAGTTACAAAGCATGGAAATCATATGGTTTTCTAGGTTTTATAGGCATATGCCCATTTAAAAACACTTTGTGTGCCTTTATAGGTCTTATAGGCATATGCCCATTTACAAACACTCCAAGTTACAGCACGTGGTAATTACCACTCCACCTACCTTTCTAGGTCTTATAGTCATATGCCCATTTACAAACACTCCAAGTTACAACGCATGGAAATTACCACTCTACGTGCATTTCTAGGTCTTATAGGCATATGCCCGTTTACAAACACTCCAAGTTACAACGCATGGAAATTACCCTTCTACGTGCCTTTCTAGGTAATATATACATATGCCCGTTTACAAACACTCCAAGTTACAGAGCATGGAAATTACCACTCTGCGTGCCTTTCTAGTTCTTATAGACATATGCCCATTTACAAACACTCCAAGTTATAGCGCATGCAAATTACCACTCCGCGTACATTTCTAGGTCTTCTAGACATATACATATTTACAAACACTCCAAGTTACAGTGCATGGAAATTACCACTTCGCGTGTCTTTCTAGGTCCTATAGACATATGCCCATTTACAAACACTCCAAGTTACAGCGAATGGTAATTACTAATCCGCGTGCCTTTCTAGGTCTTATAGGCATATGCCCATTTACAAACACTCCAAATTACATGGAAATTACTACTCTATGTGCCTTTCTAGGTCTTATAGACATATGCCCGTTTACAAACACTCCAAGTTAGAGCGCATGGAAATTACCACTCCGCGTGCCTTTCTAGGTCTTCTAGACATATGCCGGTTTACAAACACTCCAAGTTACAGCGCATGGAAATTACCACTCTGTGTGCCTTTCTAGGTCTTATAGACACAAGCCCATTTACAAACACTCCATGTTACAGCACATGGAAATTACCACTCCGCGTGCCTTTCTAGGTCTTATAGGTATATGCCAATTTACAAAAATCCCAAGTTAAAGCACATGGAAATTACCACTACATGTGCCTTTCTAGATCTTATAGGCATATTCCCTTTTACAAAAACTCCAAGTTACAATGCATGTAAATTACCACTCTGCGTGCCTTTCTAGGTCTTATAGGCATATGCCCATTTACAAACACTCCAAGTTACAGTGCATGGAAATTACCACTCCATGTGCCTTTCTAGGTCTTATTTGCATATGCCCATTTACAAGCACTCCAAGTTATAGCGCATGGAAATCTACAAACACTCTGCGTGCCTTTCTATGTCTTATAGGCAGATTCCCATTTACAAACACTCCAAGTTACAACGCATAGAAATCTACAAACACTCCAAGTTACAACACATGGAAACTACCACTCTGCGTGCCATTCTAGGCCTTATAGGCATATGTCAATTTACAAACACTTCAAGTTAAAACGCATGGAAATTACCACTCTGCGTGCCTTTCTAGGTCTTATAGACATATGCCCATTTATAAACACTCCAAGTTACAACACATGGAAATTACCACTCTGCGTGTCTTTCTAGGTCTTATAGGCATATGCCCATTTACAAACACTCTAAGTTACAACGCATAGAAATTACCACTCGGCGTGCCTTTCTAGGTCTTATAGGCATATGCTGATTTACAAACACTCCAAGTTACAGCACATAGAAATTACCTCTCGGCGTGCCTTTCTAGGTCTTATAGGCATATGTCGATTTACAAACACTCCAAGTTACAACGCATGGAAATTACCAATCCGCGTACCTTTCTTGGTCTTATAGGCATATGCAGATTTACAAAAGGCACATGGAAATTACCAGTTTGCGTGCCTTTCTAGGTCTTATAGGCATATGCCCATTTATAAACACTCCAATTTATAGCACATGGAAATTGCCACTCCACGTGGCTTTCTAGGTCTGATAGGCATATACCCATTTACAAACGCTCTGAGTTACAAAGAATGGAAATATACAAACACTATGTGTGCCTTTTTAGGTCTCATAGGCATATGGACATTTACAAACACTCCAAGTTACAGCGCATGAAAATCTACAAACACTCCAAGTTACAACGCATGGAACTTACCACTCTGTGTTCCTTTCTAGTTCTTATAGCCATATGCCCATTTACAAACACTCCAAGTTACAGCGCATGGAAATCATGTGGTTTTCTAGGTTTTATAGGCATATGCCCATTTAAGAACACTCCGAGTTACAACGCATGGAAATATACAAACACTCTGTGTGCCTTTCTACGTCTCATAGGCATATGGAAATTTACAAACACTCCGAGTTACAGCGCATGGAAATCTACAAACACTCCAAGTTACATCCCATGGAAATTACCACTCTGCGTGCCTTTCTAGTTCTTATAACCATATGCCCATTTACAAACACTCCAAGTTACAGCGCATGGAAATCGTGTGGCTTTCTAGGTTTTATAAGCATATGCCCATTTAAAAACACTCCAAGTTACAGTGCACGGAAACTATCATTCAGTGTGCCTTTATAGGTCATATAGACATATGCCCATTTACAAACACTCCAAGTTATAGCGCATGGAAATTACCACTATGCGTGCCTTTCTAGGTCTTATAGGCATATGCCCATTTACAAACACTTCAAGTTACAATGCATAGAAATTACCACTTGGCGTGCCTTTCTAGGTCTTATAGGCATATGCCGATTTACAAACACTCCAAGTTACAATGCATAGAAATTACCACTCAGCATGCCTTTCTAGGTCTTATAGGCATATGCTGACTTACAAACACTCCAAGTTACAGCGCATGGAAATTACCAATCCGCGTACCTTTCTAGGTCTTATAGGCATATGCCCATTTACAAAAAGCGCATGGAAATTACCAGTCCATGTGCCTTTCTAGGTATTATAGGCATATGCCCATTTACAAACACTTCAAGCTACAACGCATGGAAATTACCACTCCAGGTGCCTTTCTAGGTCTTATAGGCATCCTCCCATTTACAAACATTCCAAGTTATAGCGCATGGAAATTACCACTCCACGTGCCTTTCTATGTCTGATAGGGATATGCCCATTTACAAAGTCTCTGAGTTACAAAGCATGGAAATATACAAACACTCTGTGTGCCTTTCAAGGTATTATAGGCATATGCCCATTTACAAACACACCAAGTTACATCACATGGAAATCTACAAACACTCCATGTTACAGCGCATGGAAATTACCACTCCACGTGCCTTTCTAGTTCTTATAGCCATATGCCCATTTACAAACATTGCAAGTTATAATGCATGGAAATCATATAGTTTTCTAGGTTTTATAGGCATATGCCCATTTAAAAACACTTTGTGTGCCTTTATAGGTCTTATAGGCATATGCCCATTTACAAACACTCCAAGTTACAACGCGTGGTAATTACCAATCCGCCTGCCTTTCTAGGTCTTATAGTCATATGCCCATTTACAAACACTCCAAGTTACAATGCATGGAAATTACCACTCTACGTGCATTTCTAGGTCTTATAGGCATATGCCCGTTTACAAATACTCCAAGTTACAACGCATTGAAATTACCCTTCTACGTGCCTTTCTAGGTAATATAGACATATGCCCATTTACAAACACTTCAAGTTACAGCGCATGGAAATTACCACTCTGCGTGCCTTTCTAGTTCTTATAGACATATGCCCGTTTACAAACACTCCAAGCTATAGCGCATGCAAATTACCACTCCTCGTACATTTCTAGGTCTTATAGACATATGCCCATTTACAGACACTCCAAGTTACAACGCATGGAAATTACCACTCCGTGTGTGTTTCTAGGTCCTATAGACATATGCCCATTTACAAATACTCCAAGTTACAGCGAATGGTAATTACTAATCCACGTGCCTTTCTAGGTCTTATAGCCATATGCCCATTTACAAACACTCCAAATTACATGGAAATTACTACTCTATGTGCCTTTCTAGGTCTTATAGACATATGCCCATTTACAAACACTCCAAGTTAGAGCGCATGGAAATTACCACTCTGCGTACCTTTCTAGGTCTTATAGACATATGCCGGTTTACAAACACTCCAAGTTACAGTGCATGGAAATTACCACTCTGCATGCCTTTCTAGGTCTTATAGACACAAGCCCATTTACAAACACTCCATGTTACAGCACACGGAAATTACCACTCCGTGTGCCTTTCTAAGTCTTATTTACAAACACTCCAAGTTACAGCTCATGGAAATTACCACTCTGCGTGCCTTTCTAGGTTGTACAAACACTCCAAGTTTCAGCGCATGGAAATTACGAATCYGTGTGCCTTTCTAGGCCTTATAGACATATGCTTGTTTAAAAGCACTCCAAGTTTCAGTGCATGGAAATTACCATTCTGCTTTCCTTCCTAGGTTTGATAGACATATGCCTGTTTAYAAACACTCCAAGTTTCAATGCATGGAAATTACCACTCCGCGTGCATTTCTAGGTCTGATAGACATATGCCCRTTTACAAGCACTCCAAGTTCCAACGCATGGAAATTACCACTCTGCATGCCTTTCTAGGTCTGATAGACATATGCCCGTTTACAAGAACTCCAAGTTTCAGTGCATGGAAATTACCACTATGCGTGCCTTTCTATGTCTTATAGACATATGCCCATTTACAAACACTCCAAGTTTCAGCGCATGGAAATTACCACTCTGCGTGCTTTTCTAGGTCTTATAGACATATGCCCATTTACAAACACTCCAAGTTTCAGCGCATGGAAATTACAATTATGCATGCCTTTCTAGGTCTTATAGGCATATGCCCATTTTCAAACACTCCAAGTTTCAGCGCATGGAAATTACCACTCCGTGTGCCTTTCTATGTCTTATAGGCATATGCCCATTTACAAACACTCCAAGTTACATCACATGCAAATTACCACTGTGTGTGCCTTTCTATGTCTTATAGACACATGCTCATTGATAAACACTCCAAGTTACAGTGCATGGAAATTACCACTCCACGTGCCTTTCTCGGTCTTATTGGCATATGCCAATTTACAAACACTCCAAGTTGCAGCACATGGAAATTACCACTTTGCGTGCCTTTCTAGGTGTTATAGACATATGCCCATTTACAAACACTCCAAGACATAACACATGCAAATTACAACTCTATGTGCCTTTCTACGTCTTATAGGCATATGCCCATTTACAAACACTCCAAGTTACAGCGCATGGAAAATACCAATCTGGATGCCTCTCTAGGTCTGATAGGCATATGACCATTTACAAACACTCCAAGTTACAGTGCATGGAAATTGCCACTCTACGTGCATTTCTAGGTCTTATAGGCATATGCCCATTTACAAACAGCCCAAGTTACAATGCATGGAAATTACCACTCTACGTGCCTTTCTAGGCCTAATAGGCGTATGCCCATCTACAAACACTCCAAGTTACAATGCATGTAAATTACCACTACGTGTACCTTTCTAGGTCTTATAGGCATATGCCCATTTACAAACAGCCCAAGTTACAATGCATGGAAATTACCACTCTACGTGCCTTTCTAGGTCTCCGTGAATGGAAATTACCAAATAGTGAATGGAATTTATCACTTCCTGTGCCTTTCTAGGTCTTATATAGGCATATGCCCATTTACAAACACTCCAAGTTACTACGCATGGAAATCACCCCTCTGCGTGCCTTTCTAGGTCTTATAGGCATATGCCTATTTACAAACATTCCAAGTTACAGTGCATGGAAATTACCACTACGCGTCTCTTTCTATGTCTTACATGCATATGCCCTTTTACAAACACTTCAAGTTATAGCACATGGAAATTACCTCTCTGCATGCCTTTCTAGGTCTTATAGACATATGCTCATTTACAAGCAATCAAAGTTACATCTCATGGAAATCTGCAAACACTCCAAGTTATAATGAATCGAAATTACCAATCCGCGTGCCTTTCTAGGTCTTATAGGCATATGCCCATTTACAAACACTCCAAGTTACAATGCATGGAAATCACGTGCCTTTCTAGGTCTTATAGGCATATGCCCATTTACAAACTCTCCAAGTTACTATGTATGGAAATCGCATGCCTTTCTAGGTCTTATAGGCATATGCCCATTTACAAACAATCCAAGTTACAGCGCATGGAAATTACCACTCCACGTGCCTTTCTAGGTCTTATAGGCATATGCCCATTTACAAACACTCAAGGTTACAATGCATGGAAATTACAACTATGTGTGCCTTTCTAGTTTTTATAGACATATGCCAATTTACAAACACTCCAAGTTACATCGCATGGAAATTAGCACTCTACATGCCTTTCTAGGTCTTATAGGCATATGCCCATTTACAAACACTCCAAGTTAAAGCGCATGGAAATTGCCACTCCACGTTACTTTCTAGGTCTTATAGGCATATGCCCATTTACAAACACCACTAGTTACAGTGCATGGTAATTACCACTCGGCCTGCCTTTCTAGGTCATATAGACATATGCCTGTTTACAAACACTCCAAGTTACAACGCATGGAAATTACCACTTCGCTTGCCTTTCTAGAACTTATAGACATATTCCCCTTTACAAACACTCCAAGTTACAGCGCATAGAAATTACCACTCCGCGTGCCTTTCTAGGTCTTATAGACATATGCCCATTTAAAATCACTCCAAGTTACAATGCATGGAAATTACCAATTAGTGTGCCTTTCTATGTCTTATAGACAGATGCCCATTTACAAACACTCCAAGATACAACACATGTAAATTACCATACCGCGTGCCTTTCTAGGTCTTATAGACATATGCCCATTTACAAACACTCCAAGTTACAGCACATGGAAATTACCACACCGCGTGCCTTTCTAGGTCTTATAGACATATCCCATTGACAAACACTCCAAGTTACAACGCATGGAAATTACCACTTCGTGTGCCTTTCTTGGTCTTATAGACATATGCCCATTTACAAACACTCCAATTTACAACGCATGGAAATTACCACTACGCGTGC
>ML807664.1:57068-81451 GCA_009831015.1 Picea engelmannii
GAAGCCATCATCGAAGCCATGAATGGTTCTAACAAACCTTGGGATGACCTGCATCACCACTCTTATTTTCTCCCAGAGCTTGAAAGAATCGAACAAGTCGACTTTCGATCTAGTTTGAGTGAGATAGTCGATCATGTTGTATTTCCACTTGATACGCACGACATTTATGCTGAAGGAAATATGGTGAGCATTTCTCCTACTATCACAATTGACATCTCTCATACCCCTGGTAACGGTGAAAATGTAAATATTGGTGTGGATTGTTTGCCAAAGGAAATCCTGATCTACACCAAGCTCTTCAAGGAATTTCAAGACGTACTTGCTTGGTCCTATGAAGAGATGTCAGGAATTGACCCGCGTATTGTCAAACATGAGATTAGAACTTATCCGGATACTAAACCTATTCGGCAACGTCTTAGAGTTGTTAACCCTCGAAATGCCCCTTTTATTAATGTAGAGGTGGAGAAGCTACTCAATGCTAGTTTCATCTATGCGGTTCCCTTGACCGAATGGGTATCCAACCTCATTCCTGTATATAATAAGCAAGGAACCATCCATGTATGTATGCATTTTCGTGACTTGAACAAGGTCTGTCCGAAAGACAACTTCCCCACACCTTTCATCGATCAGATCCTCAACCTTTCAGCGTGCCATGACTTTCGCTTTTCAAGATCTTAAGAAAATGGTCGAAGCTTACCTTGATGACGTTGCTGCTCACTCTCACAAGAGAGCAGATCACATTACTCACCTTCTTCTTGTTTTCAAAAGATGTTGTTACTATAAAATCCGGTTGAACCCTCACAAGTGCATCTTTTTCGTTAAGTTTGGTCGTCTTTTAGGTTTTCTAGTTTCTGAGACTGGTATCATGGTGGATCCACTTAAGGTTAAGGAAATACTTCGGTTGCCTCCCCTATGCACAATTAGACAACTTCAGGGTTTACAGTGGAACGCTAAATTTCTTCGTAGGTTTATAGTGAACTATGCCACTATCACTAAAGGTTTCATGTGTCTTTTGAAGAAGGACATCGCTTTTATCTGGGATGAGTGAGCCCAGGAGTCCTTCAATGCTTTGAAGAAAGCTTTGGTGTCGACACCTCTACTGAAGTCTCCTGACTAAAGTAGAGATTATTTTTTTTATATCTTCGCATCTGACGATAAGATTGGTATGGTTCTGGTTCAAAAGGATGATGAGCTCCATGAGCACGTCATTTATTATCTCAATCAAAATTTACTCGGTCCTGAACTTAATTACACTGACATTGAAAATATAGCTTTGGTTGTCATTAACGTAGTCCAGCGGTTGTGTCATTATATATTACTTTGTAAGACTACAGTGGTTGCTGATGTCAATCCATTTCAATACGTCCTAACCTGACCTATCATAGGGGTAAAATATAATAAGTGGATTTTCATTTTACAAGAGTTTTATCTTGATAAGAAGTCCCTAGTCTTTGTGGAGTTGATATTTGATTTCCCATGATTATATGAGGACATTATCCATGTTGATTCGTTTGTGGGTGAACACATTTTTCTTGTCTCATCACCTGACCCTTGGTATGGAGACATCGTTCTCTATCTTCAAACCTTGAAGTTCCCTCAACATCTCTCGCGAGATGACCGATGGTGTATAAGGTACCAAGCTAAGAAATATACTATCGTGGGTGACACTTTGTATCATCAAGGAATAGACGATATCTTGCGTCATTGTTTAACTCATAGAGAAGTTGAGTCTGTTCTGAACGATTGCCACAATGGGGCTTATGGTGGTCATCTATCTAGGATTGTGACAACCCAAAAAATATTGCGAGCCGGTTTTTTCTGGCCTATGATATTTAAAGATTGCATTGAAGCAGTTATAAAGTGTCACCCCTACCAAGTGTTCACTTGAAAAATGTGTTTGCATCCAACCCCTCTTCATCCAGTCATTACCGTCAGTCCCTTCACCAAGTGTGGGCCAGACTTCGTTGATTGCAACCCAACTTTGGCTGGAGGGCATCAACACATTATCATGGTTGTCGACTACTTTACCAAGTGGGTCGAGGCCATGCCCAAAGTTAAGTTTGATGGGAAGACTGCAGCGTTCTTCGTATTCAATCAAACTATCGCCCGGTTTGGTATTCCGAGTGAGATTGTCACTGACCATGGCAGTCACTTTCAGAATGAGATGATGGAAGAACTAACAGCTAAGCTGGGGTTTACACATGGTCATTCTTCTCCCTATTATCCCCAGGAAAATGAAAATGGAAAAGTAGAGGTCATCAACAAGTCTCTCAAGACCATTTTGCAAAAAAATGTCAGTCGGATTTCAGAGTAAATCTAATAGGCACATCATGTTATATCCTGCACTCTGAGCATACCGAACCTCGGTGACTGCCACCGAATTTTCCCCTTTCCAACTAGTACATGGTGTGGAGTCAATTTTACTTATTGAATGTGAAATCCCTTCTCTTAGGTTGTTAGTCATGCTCCTACCTGACACTTCCAATCTCAAGCGATGCCTTGTACACCTAGAGAGTCTTGATAAGCAACGTCGAGATGCTTCTACGACTATCAAGGAAAACAAGTGATGTGTCAAGGTCCAATACGATAAGTTTTTCTGTCCTTTGTTGTATGTCGAGGGTGACTTGGTCCTCTTATATGATCAAGCCAAAGAAACACTGGGGGCAAGCAAGTTTAAGTCCATGTGGCACGGTCCTTATATCACGCGACATGTTCTATAAAAAGGAGCCTATGAGTTAGAATATTGTGAAGGGAATAAGTTGGTCGAGCTCAGAAATGTGGCCTACGTTACTTCGACGATACCTACGAGTATGTCTTTTAGAATGACAATTTGATTTTATTACATATTATCATATTCCTAGGAGTTCTAATCATGTATCCAATGCTTATGCTAACTTTGTTTTAGATTGGTATTTGTCACATAATTAAAAGAAAATAAAACCATTTAATCAATGTACACATTATAAAATATAAGTAAAGCCGAAGATCCTCTTTTATATATTTCAAAAAATATGGTGTTTATAATACAAAATGGGGCTAACACCCTCAATACACATACATCTGGTATTACAATATCACACCACATCTACGCCTGTGGTGTTCGATGTGTGTCGTAGAAAACCATAACATTTGCGAGACGCCAAAAGAGTCGTACCCATGCCACCTGTCGTTGCATGGATTTAGGTAGATCCTCTACCTGAACCATGGGTATTTTGCGAGTCAAACGTGACAGGTTTCCTTGCACATTTTTTAGGACCCTCTCAGTCTCTCCTCCCTCTGCCTTGTCTCCCCGGTTCCTTTGTCAATGTTGAGGGAAACCCTCAAGCCGTCGCGGACCCACGTCTACAGAACACAAAGTCTAGTCAATACTTAAGCACTATCCAAAAATATTTTTTCCATAATTATACAAAAATACAAAAAAATATGAAATATTTAAAACTTTTTTGACATACCTATGTCATAGTAGGCGAACCCTGGTGGAAGTGGCATGTTTGGATCTCCTCTAAAGTCGATCCCCTCGTAGGGATAGTCATCTAGAGCGACGACTTATCGCCGCCACTAGTAGAAGAAGTCGTCATTGTAGGGTGTTGGAACCCTACCTCCTCTCTATCATCTCATCACATATGTCCACCATGCCAGGGCTGAATCGCGAGGTCCCCGGTGAAGAATATCAACTCTAGATCCCAAACCTAGAAATCACTCGAAAAAAAAGTTGCACAAGATGGAGGCAAACCCAAAATTTCTTTCCACCCCCTGCTTGCACTCTGTCAACTGGCTCTTCACATTTTTCAATATTGAGGTACACCAGTCATACACTGTGGGTCTCGCACACTACACTATATAGAACATGAGCAACCTCAATGCCTCATGCAATGAGACCGAACCTATGATCTTGGTCAAGACTAGGACAATGATCTTTAGACTGAGGTTGTTTATTTGTCAATATATTCTTCTATCTTCATCTCACTACCTTCTCCCTGCGACTTGAGGTTCACAACCTCCCCCTGGCATGATAGACCAACCAGAAAGTAAATTTCCTCCACTTCAATTCTCAATGGTTGCCCATCGAGATTGAATCTCTCACTATCAGGGTCTAAGTAACCCACCAACATCTCCAACAACCTCACCTGGGCTCTCATTCCTTTGAGCACCCAAAACTTATACAAACCACATTGCTTTAAGGCCATTTGGGTTCCCGGATCTCGATCTACAATGACATCAACCTCCTCATGTTCCCTCACTCGCCATTCCAGAACCATACTGTAAAAAACAATTAGAATTTTGAGTTATAACCTTTAGCATTGGTCATTTGCATGCCTGTACATGGCTTCCTTGACACATAGTTGAATGTAGGGCTCAATATATGCCCCCTATAGTTCACACATGAGTGTATACCTCGTCGTATACACGACCTAATCAAGGCCAACCCCCTTACGTCGAAATATATACTTTGCGCCTTAAATAACTAAAAATTTAAGACCTAATCCAAAATTTTAAACCACTAAATTTGAAGAGGAAGAGAACAAGAATTACCTAATCCAGAGGACTCATGATTTCATTTCCTGATTCTCCCATAATCGTCATTTGAATCTTGAGGAATTTTGATCCAATTTTCTTCGCCTGATGCTCTCGCAATCGTCGTTTGAATCTTGAGGAATTTTGATCCAATTTTCTCTGACTCGTCTAAAAAGGAAAAGATTGTCGAGTGATTTGTCCCTTTCACACTCGTTAAATTGGATATAAAAGATCATGAGTCTTTATCCCTTTCACACTTGTTAAATTGGATTTGAAAGATCATGAGTCTTAGTTTGTCCCTTTCACACTCGTTAAATTGGATTTGAAAGATCACTAGTCTTAGTATAGTTAAGCTCTTTTTCACACTCGTAAATTGGTTTTCAAAGGACATCTATTTGGCACAAGTTTATCCCTTTTTCACACCTAAGTAGACTAAAATATATAAAAAATGACATTTTTTGATGTTAAGTTGTGATTGCATCTCATGCGCTTGCTTGCAGTATTGAGCCTATAGTCGGTTCTCTCTTTGTGTTATAAACGGTTTTCCTCAGCATTTTGCATCCTCAACCAAACAGAGCCTTGTTTATATCCTTCACAATTTGACAACCTATACCTAGGAGGAAACATTTCCCTAAGTGTCCATCTTCCACATGCACTTCCCTGCATTGAGCATAGGTATGTTCCACTGCTGGAACTAGTTTTTCTTACTTGTGACACTCGTTTCCTCCTCTGTATGCCCATTTACAAGCACTCCAAGATAGAGCACATGGAAATCTACTAACACTCGAAGTTACAGCGCATGGAAATATACAAACACTCTGAGTTACAACGGATGGAAATTAGCACTCTGCGTGCCTTTCTAGGTCTTATAGGCATATGCTCATTTACAAACACTCCAAGTTACAACACATGGAAATCGTGTGCCTTTCTAGGTCTTATAGGCATATTCCCATTTACAAACACTCAAGGTTACAGTGCATGGAAATTAACACTCTGCCTGCTTTCTAGGTCTTATAGGCATATGCCCATTTACAAACACTCCAAGTTACATCAGATGGAAATTATCACTCGAAGTGACTTTCTAGTTCTTATAGACATATGCCCCTTTACAAACACTCCAAGTTACAACGCATGGAAATTACCACTCTGTATGCCTTTCTAAGTCTTATAGACATATGCTCGTTTACAAACTCTCCAAGTTACAACACATGGAAATTACCACTCCACGTGCCTTTCTAGGTCTTATAGAAATATGCTCGTTTACAAACACTCCAAGTTATAGTGCATGGAAATTACCACTTTGCATGCCTTTCTAGGTCTCGCATGCCTTTCTAGCTGTTATGGACATATGMWTGTTTACAAACACTCCAAGTTTCARCGCATGGAAATTACCACTCCRCGTGCCTTTCTAGGTCTTATAGACMTATGCCCATTTACAACCACTCCAAGTTTTARCRCATGGAAATTACCACTTCACGTGCCTTTTTGGGTCTTATAGAMATATGCCCATTTACAAACACTTCAAGTTTCAGCGCATGGAAATTACCACTCCTCGTGCCTTTCTAGGTCTTATAGACATATGCCCATTTACAAAGACTCCAAGTTTTAGTGCATGGAAATTACCAATCCACGTGCCTTTCTAGTTCTTATAGACATATGCCTGTTTATAAACACTCCAAGTTTCAATGCATGTAAATTGCCACTCCACATAACTTTCTAGGTCATATAGACATATGCCCGTTTACAAACACTCCAAGTTTCAATGCATGGAAATTACCACTACGTGTGGCTTTCCAGGTCTTATAGGCATATGCCCGTTTACAAACACTCGAAGTTTCAACACATGGAAATTACCACTCTGCGTGCCTTTCTAGGTCTTATAGACATATTCTTGCTTACAAACACTCCAAGTTTCAGTGCTTGGAAATTACCACTCTGCGTGCCTTCCTAGGTCTTATAGACATATGCCCATTTACAAACACTCCAATTTACAGTGCTTACAAATTACCAATCCATGTGCCTTTGTAGGTCTTATAAACATATACCCATTTACAAACACTCCAATTTACAGTGCATGGAAATTACAACTCCACTTGCCTTTCTAGGTCTTATAGACAAATGCGCATTTACAAAAACTCCAAGTTACAACGCATGGAAATTACCACTCCATGCCTTTCTAGGTTTTATAGACATATGCCCATTTACAAACACACATGGAAATTACCACTCTGCATGCCTTTCTAGGTCTTATAGACATATGCTCATTTACAAACACTCCAAGTTACAGTGCATAGAAATTACCACTTCGCGTGTCTTTCTAGGCCTTATAGACATATGCACATTTACAAACACTCCAAGTTACAACACATGGAAATTACCACTCCATGCCTTTCTAGGTCTTATAGACATATGCCCGTTTACAAACATGCATGGAAATTACCACTACGCGTGCCTTTCTAGGTCTTATAGACATATGCCCATTTACAAACACTCCAAGTTACAACGCTTGCAAATTACCAATCCACATGCCTTTGTAGGTCTTATAAACATATACCCATTTACAAACACTCCAATTTACAGTGCATGGAAATTACAACTCCACTTGCCTTTCTAGGTCTTATAGACATATGCGCATTTACAAAAACTCCAAGTTACAACGCATGGAAATTACCACTCCATGCCTTTCTAGGTTTTATAGACATATGCCCATTTACAAACACGCATGGAAATTACCACTCTGCATGCCTTTCTAGGTCTTATAGACATATGCTCATTTACAAACACTCCAAGTTACAGTGCATAGAAATTACCACTTCGCGTGTCTTTCTAGGCCTTATAGACATATGCACATTTACAAACACTCAAAGTTACAACACATGGAAATTACCACTCCATGCCTTTCTAGGTCTTATAGACATATGCCCGTTTACAAACACGCATGGAAATTACCACTACGCGTGCCTTTCTAGTTCTTATAGACATATGCCCATTTACAAACACTCCAAGTTATAGTGCATGGAAATTACCACTCTGCGTGCCTTTCTAGGTCTTATAGACATATGCTCGTTTAAAAACACTCCAAGCTACAGTGCATAGAAATTACCACTCTGTTCCTTTCTAGGTCTTATAGACATATGCCCATTTACAAACACACCAAGTTATAGCACATGGAAATTACCACTCTGTGTGCGTTTCTAGGTCTTATACATATGCCCATATACAAACACTCCAAGTTACAATACGTCTTATAGAAATATGCCCATTTACAAACACTCCAAGTTAAAGTACATCTTATAGACATATACCCATTTACAAACACCCCATTTTAAAACACACCGAGTTACAACGCATGGAAATTACCACTCTGCGTGCCTTTCCAGGTCTTATAGACATATGCCCATTTACAAACACTCAAAGTTACAATGCATGGGAATCACTACTGAGTGTGCCCTTCTAGGTCTTATAGACATATTCCCATTTACAAACTCTCCAAGTTACAGTGCATGGAAATTACCACTCTACGTGTCTTTTTATCTCTTATAGACATATGCCCATTTACAAACACTCCAAGTTACAACACATGGAAATTACCACTCCACGTGCCTTTTTGGGTCTTCTAGGCATATGCCCATTTACAAACACTCCAACTTACACTGCATGGAACTTACTACTCTATGTGGCCTTCTGGGTCTTATAGGCATATGCCCATTTACAAACACTGCAAGTTACAGCGTTTGGAAATTACCACTCTGCATGCCTTTCTAGGTCTTATAGGCATATGCCCATTTACAAACACTCCAAGTTACAACAGATGGAAATTACAACTCTGCCTGCCTTTCTAGGTCTTATAGACATTTTCCCCTTTACAAACACTGCAAGTTACAGCACATGGAAATTACCACTCCATATGCCTTTCTAGGTCTTATATACATATGTACGTTTACAAACGATCCAAGTTACAGTGCATGGAAATTACCACTCCGTGTGCCTTTCTATGTCATATAGAAATATGCCCGTTTACAAACACTCCAAGTTACAGTGCATGGAAATTACCACTCTACATGCCTTTCTAGGTATTATAAGCATATGCCCATTTACAAACACTCCAAGTTCCATCATATGGAAATTACCATTCTGCGTGCCTTTCTAGGTCTTATAGACACATGCCCATTTACAAACACACTAAGTTACAACGCATGGAAATTACCACGCCGCGTGCCTTTCTAGGTCTTATAGACACATTCTTGTTTACAAACACTCCAAGTTACAGCGCATGGAAATTACTACTCTCCATGCCTTTCTAGGTCTTATAGAAACATTCCTGTTTAAAACACTCCAAGTTTCAGCACATGGAAATTACCACTCCACGTGCCTTTCTAGGTCTGATAGGCATATGCTCATTTACAAACACTCCAAGTTTTAGCTCTTGGAAATTACCACTTCGTGTGCCTTTTTAGGTCTTATAGACATATGCCCATTTACAAACACTCCAAGTTACGGTGCTTGGAAATCACCAATCTACGTGCCTTTGTAGGTCTTATAGACATATGCCTGTTTACAAACACTCTAATTTATAGTGCATGGAAATTAACACTCTGCGTGCCTTTCTAGGTCTTATAGACATATGCCCATTTACAAACACTCCAAGTTACAACGCATGGAAAGTACCATTCTGTGCCTTTCTAGGTCTTATACACATATGCCCCTTTACAAACAAGCATGGAAATTACCACTCTACGTGCCTTTTTGGGTCTTATAGACATATTCCCGTTTACAAACACTCCAAGTTACAATGCATTGAAATTACCACTCCGCGTGTATTTCTGAGTCTTATAGACATACGTCCCTTTACAAACACTCCAAGTTACATCACATGTAAATTACCACTGCGTGCCTTTATAGGTCTTATAGACATGTGCCCGATTACAAACACGCATGGAAATTACCACTCCGTGTGCCTTTCTAGGTCCTATAGACATATGCCCATTTACACACACTCCAAGTTATAATGCATGGAAATTACCACTCTGCATGCCTTTCTAAGTCTTATAGACATATGCCCATTTACAAACACGCTAATTTACAGTGCATGGAAATTACCACTACGTGCCTTTCTAGGTCTTATAGACATAGGCTCGTTTACAAACACTCAAAGTTACAACTCATGGAAATTACCACTCCGCGTGCCTTTCTAGGTCTTATACATATGCCCATATACAAACACTCCAAGTTACATTACGTCTTATACACATATTCCCATTTACAAACACTCCAAGTTACAATATGTCTTATAGACATATGCCCATTTACAAACACTCCATTTTCAAACTCTTCAAGTTACAACGCATGGAAATTACGACTCTGCATGCCTTTCTAGGTATTATAGACATATGCCCATTTACAAACACTCCAAGTTACAATGCATGGAAATTACCACTCTGTGTGCCTTTCTAGGTCTTACAGACATATGCCCATTTACAAACACTCCAAGTTACAACGCATGGAAATTACATCTATGCGTGCCTTACTAGGTCTGATAGGCATATGCCCATTTACAAACACTCCAACTTATAGCGCATTGAAATCTACAAACACTCCACGTGCCTTTCTAGGTCTTATAGGCATATGCTCATTTACAAGCACTCCAAGATACAACGCATGGAAATCTACAAACACTCGAAGTTACAACGCATGGAAATATGAAAAAACTCTAAGTTACAGCGGATGGAAATTATCACACCATCTGCCTTTCTAGGTCTTATAGGCATATGCCCATTTACAAACACTCAAGGTTACAACGCATGGAAATTAACACTCTGCGTGCCTTTCTAGGTCTTATAGGCATATGCCCATTTACAAACACTCCAAGTTACAACAGATGGAAATTACCACTCGGCATGCCTTTCTAGGTCTTATAGACATATGCCCATTTACAAACACTCCAAGTTACAATGCATGGAAATTACCACTCCGTATGCCTTTCTAGGTCTTATGGACATATTCTCATTTACTAACACTCCAAGTTACAATGCATGGAAATTACCACTCCACGTGCCTTTTTAGGTCTTATAGAAATATGCCCGTTTACAAACACTCCAAGTTATAGCACATCGAAATTACCACTCTACGTTCCTTTCTACGTCTCGCATGCCTTTCTAGGTGTTATAGACATATGCCCATTTACAAACACTCCAAGTTTCAACGCATGGAAATTACCACTCCATGTGCCTTTCTAGGTCTTATAGACATATGTCCATTTACAAACACTCCAAGTTTCAGCGCATGGAAATTACCACTTTGCGTGCCTTTTTAGGTCTTATAGACATATGCTTGTTTACAAACACTTCAAGTTTCAGCGCATGGAAATTACCACTCCGCGTGCCTTTCTAGATCTTATAGGCATATGCCCATTTACAAACACTCCAAGTTTCAGCGCATGGAAATTACCACTACGTGTGCCCTTCTAGGTCTTATAGACTAATGCCCGTTTACAAACACTCCAAGTTTCAGTGCATGGAAATTACCACTACGTGTGCCTTTCTAGGTCTTATAGACACATGCCCATTTACAAACACTCTAAGTTTCAATGCATGGAAATTACCACTCCACGTTCCTTTCTAGGTCTTATAGACATATGCTTGTTTACAAACACTCCAAGTTTCAGCGCCTGGAAATTACCACTATGTGTCCCTTTCTAGGTCTTATAGACATATGCCTTTTTACAAACACTCCAAGTTAAAACGCTTGCAAATTACCAATCCACGTGCCTTTCTAGGACTTATAGACATACGCCCATTTACAACAAATCCAAGTTAAAATGCATGGAAATTACCACTCTCTGCCTTTCCAGGTCTTATAGACATATGCCCATTTACAAACACACATGGAAATTACCACTCTGCGTGCCTTTCTAGGTCTTATAGGAAGATTCCCATTTGCAAACACTCCAAGTTACAACACATGGAAATCTACAAACACTCCAAGTTACAACACATGGAAATTAGCACTCTGCATGCCTTTCTAGGTCTTATAGGCATATGCCCATTTACAAACAATCCAAGTTACAGTGCATGGAAATCGTGTGCCTTTCTAGGTCTTAGAGGCATATGTCAATTTACAAACACTCCAAGTTACAACGCTTGGAAATTACCACTCCACGTGCCTTTCTAGGTCTTATAGACATATGCCCATTTACAAACACTCCAAGTTACAACACATGGAAATTACCACTCTGTGTGTCTTTCTAGGTCTTATAGGCATATGCCTATTTACAAACACTCCAAGTTACAACGCATGGAAATTACCACTCGACATGCCTTTCTAGGTCTTATAGGCATATGCCCATTTACAAACACTCCATGTTACAGTGCATCAAAATTACCACTCGACGTTCCTTTCTAGGTCTTATAGGCATATGCCCATTTACAAACACTCCAAGTTACATCACGTGGAAATTACCAATCCGCGTATCTTTCTAGGTCTTATAGGCATATGCGCATTTACAAAAAGTGCATGGAAATTACAAATTCGCGTGCCTTTCTAGGTCTTATAGGCATATGCCCATTTACAAACACTCCAAGTTACAACACTTGGAAATTACTATTCCAGGTGCCTTTCTAGGTCTTATAAGCATCTGCCCATTTATAAACACTCCAAGTTGCAACACATGGAAATTACAACTCCACGTGCCTTTCTAGGTTTGATAGGCATATGCCCATTTACAAACACTCTGAGTTAAAATGTATGGAAATCTACAAACACTCTGTGTGTCTTTCTAGGTCTTATAGGCATATGCCCATTTACAAACACTCTGAGTTACAGTGCATGGAAATGTACAAACACTCCAAGTTACAGCCCATGGAAATTACCACTCTGCGTTCCTTTCTAGTTCTTATAGCCATATGCCCACTTAAAAACACTCCAAGTTACAGTGCATGGAAATTATCACTCAGCGTGCCTTTATAGGTCATATAGGCATATGCCCATTTACAAACACTCCAAGTTACAATGCATGGTAATTACCACTTTGTGTGCCTTTTTAGGCCTTATAGGCATATGCCCATTTACAAACACTCCAAGTTACAATGCATGGAAATTACCACTCTACTTGCCTTTCTAGGTCTTATAGGCATATGCTCGTTTACAAACACTCCAAGCTACAACGCATGGAAATTAGCCTTCTACGTGCCTTTCTAGGTCATATATAGACATATGCTCGTTTACAAACACTCCAAGTTACAGCGCATGGAAATTACCACTCTGCGTGCCTTTCTAGTTCTTATAGACATATGCCCGTTTACAAACACTCCAAGTTATAATGCATGAAAATTACCACTCTGCATGTATTTCTAGGTCTTATAGAGATATGCATGTTTACAAACACTCCAAGTTAGAGCGCATGGAAATTACCACTCCACGTGTATTTCTAGGTCCTATAGGCATATGCCCATTTATAAACACTCCAAGTTACAGTGCATGGTAATTACTACTCCGCATGCCTTTCTAGGTCTTATAGGCATATGCCCATTTACAAACACTCCAAGTTTCAGCGCATGAAAATTACTACTTTGCGTGCCTTTTTAGGTCTTATAGACATATGCACGTTTACAAACACTTCAAGTTTCAACACATGGAAATTACCGCTTCGCGTGCCTTTCTAGGTCTTATAGGCATATGCCCATTTACAAACACTCCAAGTTTTGGCACATGGAAATTACCACTTCGTGTGCCTTTCTAGCTCTTGTAGACATATGCATGTTTACAAACACTCCAAGTTTCAGCGCATGGAAATTACCAGTCCGCATAACTTTCTAGGTCTTATAGACATATGCCCATTTAAAAACACTCCAGGTTTTGACGCATGGAAATTACCACTATGCGTGCCTTTCTAGGTCTTATAGACATATGCCTGTTTACAAACACTCTAAGTTTCAATGCATGGAAATTACCACTCCACGTGCCTTTCTAGGTCTTATAGACATATGCTTGTTTACAAACACTCCAAGTTTCAGCGCTTCTAAATTACCACTCTGCATGCCTTTCTAGGTCTTATAGACATATGCCCATTTACAAACACTCCAAGTTACAACACTTGCAAATTACCAATCCGAGTGCCTTTCTAGGACTTATAGACATATGCCCGTTTACAAACACTTCAATTTACAATGCATGGAAAATACCACTCCACGTGCCTTTCTAGGTCTTATAGACATATGCCCATTTACAAAAACTCCAAGTAAAAATGCATGGAAATTACCACTCCGTGCCTATCTAGGTATTATAGACATATGGCCGTTTACAAACACGCATGGAAATTACCACTCTACGTGCCTTTCTAGGTCTTATAGGCAGATTCCCATTTACAAACACTACAAGGTACAAGACATGGAAATCTACAAACACTCCAAGTTACAACACATAGAAATTAGCACTTCGCGTGCCTTTTTAGGTCCTATAGGCATATGCCCATTTACAAACACTCCAAGTTACAACGCATGGAAATTGCGTGCCTTTCTAGGTCTTAGAGGCATATGCCAATTTACAAACACTCCAACTTACAACGCACGGAAATTACCACTCCACGTGCTTTTCTAGGTCTTATAGACATATGCCCATTTACAAACACTCCAAGTTACAACACATGGAAATTACCACTATGTGTGTCTTTTTACTTCCTATAGGTATATGCCCATTTACAAACACTCCAAGTTACAATGCATGGAAATTATCACTCGACGTGCCTTTCTAGGTCTTACAGGCATATGCCGATTTAGAAACACTCTAGGTTACAACACATGGAAATTACCAATCCGTGTACCTTTGAAGGTCTTATAGGCATATGCGCATTTACAAAAAGGGCATGGAAATTACCAGTCCACGTGCCTTTCTAGGTCTTATAGGCATATGCCCATTTACAAACACTCCAAGTTACAACCCATGGAAATTACCACTCCAGGTGCCTTTCTAGGTCTTATAAGCATCTGCCCATTTAGAAACACTCTAAGTTACAACGCATGGAAATTACCACTCCGCATGCCTTTCTAGGTCTGAGAGGCATATGCCCATTTACAAACACTCTGAGTTAAAACTCATGGAAATCTACGACCACTCTGTGTGCCTTTCTAGGTCTTATAGGCATATGCCCATTTACAAACACTCCGAGTTACATCGCATGGAAATCTACAAACACTCCAAGTTACAGCCCATGGAAATTACCACTCTGCGTGCCTTTCTAGTTCTTATAGCCATATGCCCATTTACAAACAATCCAAGTTACACCGCATGGAAATCGTGCGGCTTTCTAGGTTTTATAAGCATATGCCCATTTAAAAACACTCCAAGTTACAGTGCATGGAAATTATCACTCAACGTGCCTTTATAGGTCATATAGGCATATGCCCATTTACAAACACTCCAAGTTATAGTGCATGGTAATTACCACTCTGCGTGCCTTTTTAGGTCTTATAGACATATGCTCGTTTCTAAATAGTCCAAGTTATAGCGGATGAAAATTACCACTCCGTGTGTATTTCTAGGTCTTATAGACATATGCATGTTTACAAACACTCCAAGTTACAACACATGGAAATTACCACTCCGCGTGTATTTCTAGGTCCTATAGACATATGCCCATTTACAAACACTCCAAGTCACAACACATGGTAATTACTACTCTACATGCCTTTCTAGGTCTTATATGCATATGCCCATTTACAAACACTCCAAGTTACATGGAAATTACCAGTCTGTGTGCCTTTCTAGGTATCATAGATATATGGCCATTTACAAACACTCCAAGTTACAACGCATCGAAATTACCTCTCCGCGTGCCTTTCTAGGTCTTATAGACATATGCTCGTTTACAAACACTCCAAGTTACAGCACATGGAAATTAACACTCTACATGCCTTTCTAGGTCTTATAGACATATGCGCATTTACAAACACTCCAAGTTACAGAGCATGKATATTACCACTCCACGTGCCTTTCTAGGTCTTATCGACACAAGCCCGTTTACAAACACTCCAGGTTACAACACATGGAAATTACCACTACGCGTGCCTTTCTAGGTCTTATAGACACATGCACGTTTACAAACACTCCAAGTCTCAGCGCATGGAAATTACCACTCCRCGTGCCTTTCTAGGTCTTATAGACATATGCCCRTTTACAAACACTCTAAGTTTCAATGCATGGAAATTACCACTCCACGTGCCTTTCTAGGTCTTATAGACATATGCTTGTTTACAAACACTCCAAGTTTCAGCTCTTGGAAATTACCACTTCGCGTGCCTTTCTAGGTCTTATAGACATATGCCAGTTTACAAACACTCCAAGTTACAGTGGTTGCAAATTACCAATCCGCATGCCTTTCTAGGACTTATAGACATATGCCCATTTACAAACACTTCAATTTACAGTGCATGTAAATTACCACTCCACGTGCCTTTCTAGGTCTTATAGACATATGCCCATTTACAAAAACTCCAAGTTAAAATGTGATGACGCATGCTCCCTACACAACCCACAGGTCGGGAGGTCCATGTCAACACAAGATCTTTCCTTTTTCCACGGCCCAAAGAGCTCTTCACCCACATCAAACTCTTCACCGAATCCCCTCTTCACACTCAGGGGATCGGACTTCGCAACTTCACGAGGTCAGTGGTCGAGCATTAGACTCTCGAATCCACGAATTTCGATACAGTCAACGCTAACCTTCCCTTTCGGGATTTTCCCTATCACGATTTCGACACTCGCGATGTCAACCAACTTGGTTCTCCGACTCCCAAATCCCGATTCGCTGAAACTCCGATATACTTGCGAGTTTGACATTTCAACACTATGTCACCTCTGTAGGGATTTCAGACTTCGCTGTATCGCGAATCCTGATGTAAATGTTTTAGAACTTCTCGCCATGAAAATCCGAAATATCGTGCCACCTGTCCACTCGTCGACTCCGCTGGCCTCACACGGTTCCTTTGGCTGTCGAGATATCGTGTATCGTGATTTCATGATTCCTGATGCAGTTTTTACAGGACTTCAACACACGAAACTCCGATATGGAATCTCATGTGTAAATCCGACGACCCTTATGGCTCGAATCTATGGTCCTATCTCTTCTGAGCTTTGAACCTTTTGGGAATTACTCATCATATCTCCCCTACTCCTCTGTGAGATCTAACAGCTCACGGGATGTCGTGAATCCTCCTCGAAGAATACCAACTGCCCGTCCTTCCTTGGCAATTCCTTCGAATGACCAAGTGTTCCTCCGCGGAACTCGTCCTCCTGCGACGCAAACTTACAATGCTTTCTTAATTCCTCCAGGTGCAACTTCTCTACGCTATCCTTCAACAGTTTCAAAGGCCTTATCCTTCCCGAGCTTTGTTATAACCCTGAGCCTTAGGAAAGACTCTTGCGCACACTCCTTGCGGCAACCTTCAGACACTTCGCAGTGCTGAAATATTTTGACTCTACGCACACCTTCAACAACAATCCCTCAATGCTTTTCTCTGGTTCGCAACCCTGAAACTTCACTTGGCCTGCACACTTCTTGCACGACACCTGTTCCTGTCTGCACTTTTGCGTGAATGAGAATCCAAAGCTATCTCTATCTGAACCCTTTGTCAATGCACTCCTTGCGGACACTTCAACTGCACTCCTTACAGAAATCCTTGTTCAGATAGAGAAACAATTGAAACTCATTCCCTCACCTTTTCAGTCTTCAAACTCAAAGCATGAAATCATATACACAGCATATAAAGAAAATGTATAACTGGAAGCAAACATTCATGAGCCTACCATTCAACATCAATACACAGAGAACAAACAAAAAACCATGAATTTGAATCAAACTCTTTCTATTAATCCAAATATCTGTACATGGGTGTTCTTACACAGCTCTCTTCATGCTCTTGCTCTTCTAACAAAGCCACTTCATAATGTTACAATACACAATGAGGGTGTCTATATCTCGTTTCCCTCTTGTGCTCTAAAACTGTCTAATATACACATTCAATTCTACCTACTTGCATTAACTACTATAAATGCCTTCTACCTACTAAGGACGAGAGAAAATCGCTCAAGGTCCATTTACATTATACAAGTGTGCTTCATTAAATTTCCACATTTATGTTCATGCATCAAATCCAAGAGAAATTCAAAAATTGCATTGGCGCTTGTCCAACTATCCAATTGTCTTCGTGCTGGCTCGCTTGATGTTGGCGATGCTCCTGCGTCATACTCTCTCGCTTGAAACTTTTCATGGGATCCTATCCATGAGCTCGTGCACGGTTCGTCCATGCTTCTGTATCTCTGCTTCACTCTCCTAGCTGGCATATTCAACTGGATGGTTCTTCCATTTGACCAGATACTCAAAGTATTGCTTTTTCCTAGTCCTTTTGCTCACTCTTTTATCCAGTATGTGCTCCATCTATGGATTATCTGCAACTGGCATATGCTTTTTCCATTGGATCTCTGGCTTCTCATTTCCAGTCTCTGTTTCCTCAGCCTTATATGGGTATAAATTTGAGATATTGAATATCGGAGAAATTCCGATCCCATCGGGTAATTCAATCTCATAAACATTCGTCCCAAATTTCTTCAAGACCCTACATGGCCCTATTTTCTTCGTCTTCAACTTATTATATGTTCCTCTCGTGAACCTTTCTCTTCTCAAATGTGCAAGAACCAAGTCACCAACCTCAAACTGAAGTTTTCTTCTATGTTGATCTGCTCTACGCTTATATTCCTGACTTGAATTCTGCAATCGCTCCTTCACCTGGCTGTGAAGTTCTTTCATCGCCTTTGCGAATTCTTCTGCACTAGCGCTCCTAGTCGCAGTCTATTCTGAATCTCTCAATTTAGAAATTCCTCTTGGCTGCATGCCATAAACAACTTGAAATGGACTCTTCCCTGTGCCCCTGTTAACTAAGTCATTATAAGCAAACTCTGTCTGTGGTAATATGTTGTCCCACTCGCTATGGTATTTTGTCACCAAGCTTCTCAGCAACTCTCCCAGAATTTTGTTTACCACTTATGTCTGTCCATTCGTCTGAGGATGATACGTTGAACTAAACGTCAAGTTAGTTCCCAGCTTCTTCCATAAGGTCCTCCAAAAATTCCCTATGAACTTCGTATCTAGATCCAAAACTATACTCCTTGGCAATCCATGAAGTCGAATGACCTCTTTGAAAAAAAGGTTCGCAATGTGAGTTGTGTCACTGGTCTTCTGACATGGAATGAAGTGTGCCATCTTGGAAAATCTATCCACCACCACAAAGATTGAATCACAACCTCTTTGTGTTCTTGGCAACCCCAATACAAAATCCATGCTAATTGCATCCCACAACCTTTCTGGTATGGGCAATGGTTGATAGAACCCCGCATTATGTTTTCTTCCCTTTGAAAGATGGCAAATTCTGCATCTATCCATGAATCTCTTGACGTCTGCTCGCATTCCCGGCCAAAAATATGACTCATTCAGCTTTGCGAATGTCTTGTCATGACCAAAGTGCCCTACCAATCCTCCACTGTGTTTCTCCTTCAGTAGATTCTCCCTCATGGAGCATTTCGGAATACACAATTGATTACCTTTAAACAGTAATCCTTCCTGGATCATGTATTCTATCCATTGGCTTCTATATTTGAGAATTGGATTCTCAACTGCTTCATACGCTTCCTTAAAATCCTGATCAGCTGCATACATGTCTCTGAGATCATCAAAACCCAATGTTTTGACTTTGAACTACTGCAACAACAAACACTTCCTGCTCAAAGCATCAACCACTTTGTTAGCAGTACCAGAAATATGTTTAATCACAAAAGTGAAATTCTGCATATACTCAACCCATTTGACATGTCTCTGATTCAACTTTTGTTGTTGAGTCACAAACTGTAGTGCATGATTGTCACTGTATAAGACAAACTCCTTCGGGATCAAGTAATGCCTCCATTTCTTCAATGCCTGTATGATAGCATAAAACTCCTTATCATAAGTGGAGTACTTCACTTTCACTTCATTCAGCTTCTCGCTGAAATACACTATCGACCTGTCTTCCTGACTCAAGACTGCCCCGATTGCAAATCTGCTTGCATCGCATTTCACCTGAAATGTCTTTCGGAAATCCGACAACACCAAAATTGTTTGTTCCGTAATCTTCCTCTTCAACAGATTAAAACTCCTTTCAGCCTCTACAGTCTAGTGAAAAGACTTGTGTCTTTTTTTCACTGTATCCATCATTGCTGCACTAATTCCACTAAAATTCTTGATGAATTTTCGGTAGAAATTAGCCAATCCGTGAAAACTTCTCACCTCAAAGATATTCCTCGGTGATGGCCAATTCTTGATTACTTCTACCTTATCTGGATCCATCCTCAACTCATTTTCAGAAATAACAAATCCCAAGTAAATGAGCTCTGTCTTCATGAATGAGGACTTCTTCATATTTATCAACAACTTCTCTTGCTATAGTTTCTGCATCACTATAGCCAAATGCTTCATATGCTCTGCCACTGTTTTACTGAAAACCAGTATGTCATCCAAATACACAATGACAAATTTTCCGATGAACTCCCTTAGGACTTCGTTCATCAACCTCATGAAGGTACTCGGTGCATTTGTTAAGCCAAACGACATAACAAGCCATTCATACAACCCTTCGTTAGTTTTGAATGTTGTCTTCCATTCATCACCTTCTCTCATGCAAATCTCATGATAACCACTTTTCAAATCAATCTTTGAAAAATACTTTGCTCCACTCAAGAAATCCATCAGATCATCCATCCTCAGCAATAGAAATCTGTACCTGATGGTTATCTTGTTGATCGCTCTCAATTCAATACACATCCGCCAACCTCCGTCTTTCTTCGGACTGAGTAATGTTGGAACAACACATGGACTCAAGCTTTCTCTGATGAAACCTTTGTCCAATAAATCCTAGACTTGCCTCTTAACCTCTTCATTCTCTTGCGGCGTCAATCTATATGCGTCTTTGTTTGGAAAACTGGCTCCTAGTATGAGATCAATACGATGACTCACACTTCTGATCGGCAACAACGAACGAGGTAATTCGTCCACTATTATATCAGCGAACTCTTCCAGCAGTTCTTGAACTTCCTCTAGTAAATCATCCACTCTTGTGCTGGTCAAAACAATCCTAGGCTTCTTTACCACTATGAACTGTGGATCCTCCTTCTTCTTAACCTCTGTAAGAAGTTCCTTCCCACTTATGAGAAGTATTGTGTTGCTTACTTCCGGTTTCACCTCCTTATCTTTGATTGGAAGCAACATGTGTGTCCTCCCATTCTTCTCTAGGGTGTATGTGTTCATTCTCCCATCATGAATCACATTTCTGTCATATTTCCATGGTCTAACCAACAATAGATGACAAACATCCATAGGAATGACATCACATAAGATCTTATCATTATACCCTCCTATCTTTAATTCAACTAAACATTGTTTAGTGACAGTTACTTGGTGTCCCTTTTGTAGCCACAAAACTCTGTATGGGCTTGGATGATCAGTCGTATCCAGCTCCAGCTTCTCTACCATCTCTGTAGATATGAGATTATCCATGCTACCACTGTCTATAATGGCCTTTCATACCCTGTCCTTGGTCTTGCAAGCAGTCTTGAAAATTATGGTCCTTTGGAGTGAACTCTCCACCTCCTTCTTGGGTGTCAAAAGGACTTTTCACATCATCAACAATCTTCCACCTTCAGTGTCTTTTGCCTCAACATCCTGCCTCTGTGCCTCGGTGATGTGAGCTTCTCCAATGTCCTTATTTTTATATGGACACTCATAAGACTTATGCCCATTCTTCCCACATGTGAAGCATGTGATTACTCCACCTCTTCCTCTTCCTCTGCCCCTAGTACGAGGAAAAGTGTTGTTGTCAGCATAATCTCCTTTTTGCTCAGTATGTTTCCCTTTCTGTTTATCATAAGGCCATCTCTGTGAGGTTCCACCTCTCTCAGTTCGAGTCTGAGGTTTCTTCCAGTCCTCCTTGGGCTTCTGATATTTATCCTGGACAATTAATTTGCCTCTGGGATGACTTCTTCCTTGGCCCCTCTAACTCTACTTTCGGCTCAGCTTCTCTTCCACTTTTAGAGCCATATGATAAGAATCTTCCACTGTTCGAATGGTTACCATGCTCATCTCATCCTGGATATCATATCTCAGGCCATTCATGTATCTGGCAACTTTTTCATCATTGCTCTCCCGATGACTTGCCCTGATGTTCAGTTTGTAGAATTCCTCAGTGTATTCTTTTACTGTCATCATCTTCTATCTGAGGTTCTACATCCTCCTGAACAGAGTAATTTGATAATCTCTCGGGATGAATTTCGCCTTCATCTTTGCGATCATTCGATCCCAGATTTTGATCTTCTAATTGCCTTTGTAGCGTTTGTCAGCTTGTAGTTCATCCCACCATAATGTTGCATGTCCTTTCAATCTTGTGACAACATGCTTGAATTTCTTGTCTTCTTCGACATCTTCATAGTCGAAGTATGTATCTAGAGCTCTAATCTAGTCTAGAAGTTCCTCTGCATCCAAGTTTCCCTCGTAAACTGGAATGTCCATCTTCTCTCTTGCACCCATCCTTGCAATAGCTCTGATCAAGCGCTATTTTGATGCATCTTCAGCTGCAACTTCTTCTTCATGTTCAGCCTCAATCTCACTTTCGAAATCACTCAGATCCCCAGCACTGACTATGTGTCGTTGTGCTGTATCCATGTCTTCGAGTCTGGCTCGCAGATCACGCATCTCTCTCTCCATAGCTGGATCTGTCATTTGCCTGCCTCTTCTTCGTGGCATTTCCCTATCCTTTGGTGGATCGGGTGTTTGCCTGTCCCTTCTCCTTAGCAGCATTGTGAATTCTCTTCCTCTACTATAGAAAGAAAAGAACCTTTCTGTGCTCTGATACCAAATATGATGACGCACGCTCCCTACACAACCCACAGGTCGGGAGGTCCACGTCAACACAAGATCTTTCCTTTTTCCATGGCCCGAAGAACTCTAACGCTCTTTTATTTCCCTATCGGGAAATCTGCACCCACAACAAACTCTTCACTGGATCCCCTCTTCACACTCGGGGGATCGGACTTCGCGACTTCCCGAGGTCAGTGGTCGAGCGTTGGACTCTCGAATCCCTGAATGCCGATATAGTCAATGCTGACCTTCCCTTTCAGGATTTTCCCTATCGCGATTTTGGCACTCACGATGTCAACCAACTTGGTTCTCCGACTCCAGAATCCCGATTCACCGAAATTTCGATATACTTGCGAGTTTGACCTTTCAACGCTACGTCACCTCTATCGGGATTTCAGACTTTGCGGTATCGCGAATCCTGATGTAAATGTTTCGAAACTTCTTGCCATGAAACTCTGAAATATCATGCCACCTATCCACTCGCTGACTCCGCTGGCCTCACACAGTTCCTTTGGCTATCATGATATTGCATATCGTGATTTTGAGATTCCTGATGCAGTGCTTATGGGACTTCAACCCACAAAACTCTGATACAGAATCTCACGTGTAAATCCGACGACCCTTATGGCTCGGATCTACGGTACTGTCTCTCCTAAGCTTTGAACCTTTTGGGAATTACTCGTCATATCTCCCCTACTCCTCTGTGATATCTAACAGCTCATGGGATGTCACGAATCCTCCTTGGAGAATACCGACTGTCCATCCTTCCTTAGCGATTCCTGCGAATGACCAAGTGTTCCTCCATGGAACTTGTCCTCCTGCGGCGCAAACTTATGACACTTTCTTAATTCCTCTAGGTGCAACTTCTCTACACTGTCCTTCAATAGTTTCGAAAGCCTTATCCTTCCTGAGCTTTGTTATAACCCTGAGCCTTATAAAAGACTCTTGCGCGCACTCCTTGCCGCAACCTTTAGACACTTCCCAGTGCTGAAATCTTTTGACTCTACGCACACCTGCAGCAGTAGTCCCTCAATGCTTTTCTCAGGTTCGCAACCCTGAAACTTCACTTGGCCTGTGCACTCCTTGCACGACACCTGTGCATGTATGCACTTCTGTGTGAATGAGAATCCAAAGCTATCTCTATTTGAACCCTTTGTCAACGCACTCCTTGCAGACACTTCAACTGCACTCCTTGCAGGAATCCTTGTTCAGATAGAGAAACAATTGAAACTCATTCCCTCAGCCTTTCAGACTTCAAACTCAAAGCATGAAATCATATACACAACATATAAAGCAAATGTATAACTGGAAGCAAACATTCATGAGCCTATCATTCAACATAAATACACAGAGAACAAACACAAAACCATGAATTTGAATCAAACTCTTTCTATTAATCCAAATAACTGTACATGGGTGTTCTTACACAACTCTCTACATTCTCTTTCTCTTCTAACAATGCTGCTTCATAATGTTACAATACATAATGAGGGTGTCTATATCCCGTTTCCCTCTTGCGCTCTAAAACTGTCTAATCTACACATTCAATTCTACCTACTTGCATTAACTACTATAAATGCCTTCTACCTACTAAGGACGAGAGCAAATCGCTCAAGGTCTGTTTACATTACACAAGTGCACTTCATTAAATTGCCACATTTATGTTCGCACATCAAATCTAAGAGAAATTCAAAAATTGCGCTGGCGCTTGTCCAGCTATCCGATTGTCTCCGTGCTGGATCGCTTGATGTTGGCGATGCTCCTGCATCAAAATGCATGGAAATTACCACTCTGTGCCTTTCTAGGTCTTATAGACACATGCTCATTTACAAACTATAAGTTTTAAACCTGCGAAGTAAAGCAATGCATATATATTCTTAAGCAATACAAAAAATTAATCAATGGCTCATACACAGAATACACAGAGATCTTTACC
>ML807665.1:5062-30641 GCA_009831015.1 Picea engelmannii
AGTCTGCCCATAACTTGTCAAACATGGGTAACTTCCTTCTTGCACAAATTTCTTGGACAAATGGGTCCCAAGAGGGAGGGTAACCATTTAGCGTAGTGGTTACTAGTTTAGCATCTTCCACTGGATCTCCAATGGCTGCTAACTGGTCTTTGATCTGTGAGATCCTTGTAAAGAAGTTGGCTATCGTCTCTGACTTGTTCATAGTCACATTTATGAGTTGATGGCGTAGGGTAAGCTTCTGAATAGTGTTCTTGCTTTCATAGAGTCTGGTTAGGGCATCAAACATCTCCTTTGCAGTCTTTAGTTATGATACATTGGGTATCAGGGGATCCTTGATTGAGTCTGTCAAGATCCTCTTGACCTTGACCTCATTCTTCTTGAACTTTGCCTTTGCTTCTTCGTCTTCGGGTTCTGAAAGCATCTTCTTGACGTGATCCAGTAATTCATTCTCTTCTAGAATGAGTTGTATTCTATGCTTCCACAATCTGCAGTTATCTGCTCCATCCAATCTATCCTCAACTCTCATACTGGTTGACATTTTCGCCAATAGAAACCCTAGCACTGAAAAACCTCGATTTTTCAAAGTTCACCAAATTGCACGATGAGGATTTTAGTGGGTTCGCTAGGTTAGGGCGCACTGCTCTGTGAAGGAATTATTCCCAATGTCCTTGGGATAGTGCTCAACGATCTTGACAAAGTATTGCAGCTGCAAGGTGCTAGCTGTAGCGATCTTCCTTCCAGTGGTTACACTGTTCTGAAGGTAACCAACTCTGATACCATGTTAGATTTTCCTTATTTATAGAGCATTAGTGTTACTAGTGTTCTTTTACTTCGTTACCATTAACATATATATCATGTACTGAGCAATAGCAACATAAACAAGAGACAGAAAAGAACACCAGAGATTTATCCTGGGAAACCCCCAAATGGGGGAAAAACCCAACAACCTTTCTTAGATAGATTTCGTTCACAAAGCAAGTCCAATTAGATAAACCCTAGCACAAGTGCTAGCTTAACCAAAAATACCACCCTAGATATAACAGCAGCACCATACAAATGTAGCGCACCTCCTCAAGGAGTAGCGCACAAGAGAGAGATACCAAAAGACTGAACAAGAATAAAATGTGTAGTTGCAGCTACTGCGTCACCTCCTCCAAACTTGCACCTTGCTTCTGTGTAGTTGGGAGAGTGTTAGTGAGTGAACAAATGAGCCATGACGTCTTCTATTTATAGTCTTCCTGGCCACTAGACTGGGCCGACTTCTTCTCTGGACAGGTGTCTTTTCATTTATTACTTTATTCTTCTGGGTTGACTTCTCTTCTAGGGTATTTCAATATCTGTTCAATGGATCTCTTGCTTCCGAAATCTTCTCCGCATCTAAGAAAGGTCATCTAGGAGGGAAAGATCCTCCCGCAACTACCAAAACATCAACAATTCTTTCTTGGTTTTTGACTTTACTTTTCTTTCTTTTTTCTTTGATTTGCATTTTGAATTATCGCATTTGCTCTTTCTATATTTTTTTATATCAAGTTGCATCCACCTTCAGCATTCTAGCTCCTTCTCATGGGATTATGAGGCTTGAACCTTTATGGGTGACATATGAAAATCAACCCAAAAGATAGGATAACAAAGAGGGAATAGATGAAATGTGTTATGGGATATGGACACGTTACCCATATCAAGGACCCCTAGTAGTACAACTTTTCCCAGGAGTGACAACACTGGACTAGTAGATGATGATGACCACCAAAGTGAAACAAGGCAAAAAGTATAAATTCAAAGCATCATGATCCATAATCCAATTCAACCCATGTTCACTATTCTCTTGCCCAAAACATTGAACATTATCACTCGATATGAAGTATCAGAACAAGTTACCTCATGTGTTCCATGCACCGTATCACTTGATGTTAGTGAGTTGAGAATAGAATGGAAAGCATCTGTGGGCAATTGTCAGTGGAGAATCAAGAATGTCATCATTGGAACTATTGTCTATAATATGGATCATGGAGAAAAAATCTCCTCTAATCACCCCTAAGTGTGAGGGGGTAACAAGTCCACTACCAAGCTGACCTACTATTGACATAAACATATGACCACATATATACACCCACTAGGGTCATAACAATCTAGATACGGAGAAACGACGTATTAACAAGAAAAAATATTGTCAAAGAAAATCATGAATCAAAAAAATAAAAAAATTTATATCTCCAAATATATTTCACTCCAAATTGCTCTCACAAACTAAGAAATACAAACCGTTATGAAAAACCCAGATTTGTGTGTTTAAGAACACAGCGCAAAAGCTATTCTATAAGCAAAAGATAGGGTTTCAGGGCCCTGAGCATATCCAAGATGGATCATAACAGATCCAGATCTAGGTCCGTGTTTCCTTTATAGGCAGATCCAGTAACATAGGTGGATTGCTTACTATGAGTTTGAAGGTCTCTATTTGAGGCTAAAGCAGACATAGATCAATGCAAACCATAGCAATGTTACAATTCCAATGGCTCCAGTGGAAACCTTGAAAATTTCTCTAGTGTCAAAAGCGAGTATAAAGCCCACATAAAACTCTTATATATATATGTATATGAAATACTATCACAACAAATGCTTGAGATGATTGATGGGGAAGGAATCTAGCATGTTATAGCTTGGCACAACCAACGGATCATGACAGACAGATTAGTTGCTTATCATATGCATAAGCCCATAGGTTGCTTCCATGGATCTGCAATATGCATCCAACTTTTTCATAGTCAATTTTTTAGCAAACCCTGACCTTGAACTAATCCTTGTTACAACCCATAATCGATGTGTTGAGATTGAATAGCAAGGAAGGTCTTCAACATGTGTCGCGTCCTAGCATGGAGGAGGACAATGAAACTTAGCCAAGTTGATGGGTTAATCTTTTTCCTAAAGTTGTACTTAGGAAAAAGTACATTAAATGGGTTATGTTTTAATGTTGACTTAATGAGCACTTTTTATAAAGTTAAAGTGAAATAATTTAAGTTGTGGTCTTTTAATCTTGACCATTGATCTCATAATGTCTGTCAAGATCAATCTTGGCCCTCCATCCTTTTGGAGATAGGGTTTATCACTTGCTCACTGAGTAAAAGGGAGATCGACTTGGAGAGGGGCACATTATGCACAAGAGAAGGGTGATTTTCTGAAGAGAGAAAGAGGAGAATTGTTTGAGGATTTGCAGGGAGACAGAGGACTCTTCACTGAGATTGGCACACATCTTCAGCATTGCAGAGGTCATTACCTACAGATCTTAGAGTCGTCGTACTGAAAATCTTTGAGATACTAAAAGATGCCCAACAGGTTTGTCATATGACCTCTTGTTGGGCTCTAAGTTCAAGGTTCTCAAATTGTTCTTGTTGTTGTTTTAGGAAAGCAAACAGTTATAGTTTTCCTCCCCCTCAAATATGCCTTTAGACTGATGATTGCATGCTCTTTTAAGGGTGCTCTTGCAAGTGTTTGATTGTTAGTTTAGGCTGAACAACTATAGCACATGCATAACCTTAAAACATGTAATACCCTCTTAGATCTTTAACTACTTTACAGCTGATAATAACTAAGCATACATGACAAATGAACACAAGTAATTTTTGGTCAACATGACCCTGGACAAAACCCCCCGACGAAAACCAGTTTGAAGATAGATGTATATATAGAGATCTCAAAGCAAACTGCTACAAAGAGAAAATATAACAATGGAACCTGATACAATAGCACTCCTTCTCAGATTTGCTTTGGAGTTCATGAATAATGGTGCCCCTTTTAGACTTGTGCGCCCTTTCCTCTTTGTGCATACTAGAAGATGTTTGCACCCTTGAATGTTCCTTTGCTTGATGGATGGATTCTTGCGCCCTCTCTCACAGATGAAGCACCTCTCCAAGATCCAACCCTCACCACAAGCAAATATCTACTCTTCAAGTGTGCCCCAACAAGTGCACCCTCAACAAATGCACCTCTCTCATGCTAGTTGCGCCCCTCACCAAATGGGTGTACCCTCCACTAGCTCACTCTCCAACCAAGAAGAAAACCCAAGCTAGATGCACCCCAGCCTCTCACCAAGACGCCTCCTCAAGCTATTTCCCTCTCAACAATGGCTTCCCTCTCTCAATGGTACACCTCCCTTCTCCTCTCCTTCACTCTACAACTCAAGTGAACAAATGAGCCTCTCTTTTGCCCTATGTGCCCCCTTTAGCCTTCCAAGGCCAAACCTAAAAGATCAATGGCTAAGATTAACTCTTGTCAAGTCTAATCAATGGGTGAGATCTCATCTCATAAATCTCACTTGGAAACCCACTTTGCTCAAGTTTCCATAGTTTGCTTTATGTCTCTTAATTCACCCACATTGTGAATTAATAGTCAATTTATGACTTAAGTGATAAATTTCACTTTTTGACTTAAGTGACTAAGTCAAAGTGAAATTAGATCATAAAGTAAAGGTACAAGGTGTTAAAATATTCGATGTGCTCGTTTAACCATAGACAATATCACAATATTGTCACCCAACCATAGGCACGCAGCCACCCTCAAGCACCTTAACCTTTGGCAGATAGAATGATTCTGGAAGCAGCACTAGAACCAACAGATAACCAAGATAACGCACCTTTCTCCAAAGATAGCGCACCAAGCAGAGAATCCTGAAACCATAGACCAAGACCAATACCCAACTGCAGTCACTGCAGTTGCACTCCTTCCTCTAGACTTGTGCACCATTTATCTTGAGTGAGAGTGTGTGTCTCCAAATGAACTCAAGTACCTCCTATTTATAGTGTTCTTTGTCACCTGTCTAGGCCGAATTCTCTTTCTGGAGGGTAATACTTTAATACTATTTATTTTAATGAGTCAACTAGTCTTCTCGGGTTCTCATACATCTATTTAGGGTTTCTCTATCTTTCGAAATATTCTATTCTAGTCAGAGGTTACATATGGAGGTTAATACCTCCCGCAGCTACCATAATATCAACACTTCCTCCTAGCTAGGGAGGTATTAATTGTAATGGTCTCAAACACATCCATCCACTTCACATGGTATGGGCGAGGCTCACATAGTCTTACAGACCATTCTACAGGTAGCATCATCATAGCCACATAGGCTATCGCATGATCACGCAAATCAAGTCACGAGCATCATCATCACTATCAGTATCATCTGATAGCATCCTGGCATCAAAATATATCATCCTTTGCATCATCTCTCGAGGCCATACTCATCTGAGTAATCAGGCATGATGTTGAATAAGTCATGTGTTGAACTCAGCGCACGCGCACTCAACAAAGTGTCTCGCATAAGTCACTCGCTTAACAGAGTGATACAGGGACCATTTTTCTAATCCGAACATACGTCCTATGAGAATGATTGTCCCAACAAGATGTTGAAATCCACGCAATGGGCTACAAGGAGCATTCTTCTAATCCGGTCATATGTGTTAGAAGAATGACTGTCCTCCCAGATGCTGAAAGCCACGCCATGGGATACAAAGACCATTCTTCTACTTCGGACATATGTCCGAGAATAATGGTTGTCCTCCCAGATGTTGAAAGCCACGCCATGGGCTACAAGGACCATTCTTCTAATCCAAACATACGTCCTAGAAGAATGACTATCCTAGACCATTTTCGCCCCTCTGGAAACTACTGTGAACTCAGGGAAAATGTTTTTCTTGTACCAATCTCCCCACTCTAGTCACTACTATGAGCTCAGGGAGATGGACCATTCTACCTGTTCGGGCAAAGCCCCAGGAGAATAGTTGTCCTAGACCATTCTACATGTTCGAGCAATGCCCCAGGAGAATAGATCTCAATGGTACATCAACAATTTATCAACCTGGACCATTCTCCACAGGGAGAATGTCTGTCCACCAACAATTTGTTATGCCTGGACCATTCTCCGCCTGAAGAATGTCTGTCCACCAGCAATTTGTTGTGCCTGGACCATTTCTCCACCTAGAGAATGTTTGTCCACCAACACACTGAATATCCATGATGCCATATATCAGCACTCCCTCCCAACCGAGGAAGTCATCTCCTCCCTTTCAACTAAGGGAGGGTATCTCCACAAGTCCCAGCTTGTCCCTCGAGTATGCAAACTTTATCCTGGACAGAGGCTTCGTCAAAATATTAGATGTTTGCTCATCAGTGGAGATGTACTAGAGAATCACTTCTCCCTTCTAGACTTTATCACAAATAAAATAGTACTTGATCTCAATGTGCTTCGACCTGCCATGGAACATGGGGTTCTCTGAAAGCTTCACATAGCTCTGATTATCACAATATATCACAATCGAATCCAACACCTGATCAAATAATCCAAAAACCATCTTACGGAGCCATACTGCTTTCGTACAAGCATCACAAGCTACCATATATACTCTGCTTTTGCAGTGCTGAGTGCAACAGACTTATGTTTCTTGCTAGCCCATGATATCATAGCAAAGCCCAAACTGAAACATATACCAGAAGTACTCTTTCTGTCATCTGCACTCCCTGACCAATCTGAATTGGTAAATCCATGCAATTGTACGTCACTATTTGAGGCATATCTCAAACCATAATTTAGCGTCCCACGAAGATATCTCAAAATGTGCTTTACACATATCGAATGCTCATTTCTAGGTTCCACATGAAACTGGCTCAACGTGTTCACAGCAAAGCAAATGCTCGGTCAGGTATTAACCAAATACATCAATGAGCTAATCAATTGCCAGTACAGGGACGAGTCTACTGGATCAAAATCATAGTCTCTCAACTTCTTCAGATTTGTCACCATGGGAGTTGCCATGGATTTGCAATCCATCATCACAAACTTCTGAAGGATCTTTACAACATACTTCCCTTGCCCTAGGAAGATTTCACCACACTTCTGCCATACTTCTAGTCCCAAATAATAATGCATGAGACCGAGATCCTTCATATCGAATTCAGAGGCTAGCTCCCTCTTACACTGAATAATGAGCGGCTTTGCACCTGTCAAAAACAAATCATTAACATATAGTAGTAGGATCACAAGTGCATCATTCACAACCTTGTAATAAAGGTTTGGATCAGCATAGCTCTTGGAAAATCCAAGTCTCGTCAAGTAATTATCAATTCGTGCATACCAAGCTCTTCGAGCTTGCTTGAGTCCATACAAGGCTTTCTTTAATATGCATACATGGGTTTCTCTAGGGTATACCTCAAAACCTTGAAGTTTCCCTATGTATACTTCTTCCTCAATTACTCCAATGAGAAAAGCGGTCTTTACATCCATCTGATGTAAACTCCAACCCATGGATGCTACAAGAGATATGATGGTATACCTCAAAACCTTGAAGTTGCTCTATGTATACTTCTTCCTCAATTACTCCAATGAGAAAAGAGGTCTTTACATCCATCTGATGTAAACTCCAACCCATGGATGCTGCAAGAGATATGATGGCTYTAATAGAGGTATATCTGGCAACTGGAGAAAAYGTCTCATCATAGTCTTCTCCCTCCTGTTGGGAGAGCCCTCTAGCCACAAATCTTGCCTTGTATTTATCGATACTCCCATCTACTACATGCTTTATCTTGTAAACCCATTTTGAAGTGACTACAGACTTTCCTTCAGGTCTAGGCACAATTTCCCATACATCATTTTTCATGACGGATTGATATTCTTCCATCATAGCTTCCTTCCATTATTTCTTCTTGACTGCTTCTTCAAAGGTGGAAGGTTTTGCATTGATAAGACTTGTCATGAGTGTCGCATAACTAGAGAACCTTTTGGGCCTCTTGCTCTCCCTGAAGGTGCCACTAGGAGCCTTATGTCTTTCTGCTTCCTGTAAGGTGGATCCTAGCCATGYTGGTCGTTTTTTGTTCTTGGGTACAACAACTGGTTCTACAGGTTCAAGTGGTTGGTCTGGTTCTTCACTGGGATGTTCTGGAGAACATGTACTTTCTTCCTTGAGATCTTCATGTTCTTCTTCATTGTTGGAGTCCATGGAATCTTCTATAGATTTCTTGAAGGCAATCTTCTCATCAAAAGTTAAGTCCCTGATGATTTCAACCTTCTGCTGACCTKGGACATAGATTTTGTAAGCTTTTGATGTATCACTATATCCAACAAATATGYCCTTCTTTCCTGAAGGTTCCAACTTCTTTCTTTTGTCCTTGGGAACATGGATATAGACAGGACAGCCAAAGATCCTTAAGTGTTCCACACTTGGCTTCTTTCCGGAGAAGGCTTCTTCTGGAGTCATGTTCTTCAATATACGATGAGGACTTCTATTCTAAACATATACGGTTGTCATAGCTTCTTCTCCCCATAGAAACATGGATAGATTTGGGTCATTCATCATTGCCTTAACAGAATGTTCAATGGATCAGCTCTTTCTTTCTACCACACCATTCTTTGACGATTATGTGGGACAATTGGCTCCCTCCTAATCACGGTTGCTTTACAAAAGGCAACGAGCTCCTTGGAGGTGTATTCTCCTCCATTATCAAATTTTAGCGTCTTTGAGATGAACAAAGTCCGTCGCGCACAAATAATCCAAAATATCTGGAATATAAGGTAATCAAATCCATACGGACAAATATATATATATATAAGAATGAATAGTAAGATGATTACAAATGAGAATGAGGAGTCGCTTATTTACCCATGCAAGGGTGCCCTTAGCCACTAGTCATGTCCTTTGAGACATGTCCTTTCATTATTAATAATTATTATTTATTAATTATCATTTAATTATTATGTTATTAATATATATTTTATATGAATATTTATGTTCATAACATTGTTTGCCCCTTAAAAATGCTTTGTCCTCAAAGCATAATCACTGGAAGGCTTCCCTTTTAAATTTTGTTCTGGCACGTGATGTCTTCTCAAATCTTTTGTGCTTGTAGACTGTAGTTATGACTCTCGATGAAACAAGATGATATAACCTTTGAATTCCCAAACTGATGTGTTGCATCTTCTGGGGAGTGATCCATCTCAAATCTACTTTCATTGGAATTGTTTGATAATCAATTGTTCGGATGGGAATTCTCATTTTAAGCTTCCCTACAAGTTGTTGATTTTGTCTTCGTTCTTTTTCAGTGTGGTAGTTTATTTGCTAGTAAGAAGAACATTGTTTATTTTCCTCTTCTCCTAGTTGTTGGTCGTAATGACTCTTGTGATTTGGATGACGATAAGGCATCCTAATCTCTTGTGAGTTTTCCTTGGAATCATCTTCTTTTGATGTTTGTAGTGATTTGTCAATGTAAGCATTCTTTTGAATCTAAACATCCACTGACTTTCTATTGGTTCCTTTTTCTACTGTATAAATTTGAATGTCGGATAATTTCTCTATTGGGTCAGTGATTGTTTCCTTGTAGACTAATGATGTTTTGTGATCTAACTCTTCTTGTAAAGACTTCTTATCATGCCTGAGTTAATTAATATGAGTTAATAAATCCTAATTATGTCGTCTTAATCGCAAAATTTCTTCCTTATTTTCTGACCTATCGTCTTTTTCTGATTCTAGATTCTCCTTTCTTTCATCCTTTAAGATTTTGATTTGTTCAAACAACTTCTAGTTAAGGTTCCTTAGGCAAGAGATTTCTTCCTCTTTTTCAGTTAATTTCTCCTTGAGACCTTGATTTTCTTGTTCTGAATTTTTATTCCCTTGCTTCCTGTCTTTTAACATTCTGATTTTAACTAGTAAATTTTGATTATGATTTTTTAATCGTAATATTTTTTCATCTCATTCTAGTAAGTACTGGTCCATTTTTTTGTTTTTTGGTCTTTATTTCTTCATTTTGTGCGATGACTTCTCGAATACGCTCTTTCAAGTAATGATTATCTTTCTCTGTTAACCCATTAAAATGTTTCTCCTTCTCAATTTCAAACTGTAATTTTTTATTGCTCGCTTTATAATGTCCTAGTTCTCCTTTCAACATTCGTGATAGTATTTCTGAATTATCTTGATATTCTTCCATAATAAATGGTTTCCCACAAATCAGACAGAAGCGATTTTCATCTTTTAAAATTGTCATATACTCAAACTCCATTTCACAAAAAGGACATTTAGTCCAAAATTTCGATATATATATGGAATTCATTGTTCACGACTTTTATTCTCAAATTACGTCTTCAATAATAAATGGACGAGTTACTTCTTCGAAGGTAAGTAAATACGTAATTGTGTTGAATGCAAAAGATCCTCAAATACAACTTAATAATATTTCTTTAAACTTTGTAACTTTCTTTTTAATATTCTTAAAATCCTTTTCTATATACTTCCTTTTTGAACTTTTATAAACTTCCAATAATTTAATAAACTTTCACTACTTTCCACTTTATAGATATTAAAACTTATAAAAAACTTCACTTAACTTGTAATTGAGCTTACTCAATACTCACTTTATTTTTCCACCTTATTTTATTTTTCCACCATATATTTTTTCATGTACCTTTTTACTTAAATATTTAATATGATGGTGTAAATAGTTTAAAGTCTAACCAATACTACACCTTGCTTATAAGTACTTTTCTTTCTTTTATATTAAAGTCACACCTTTAATATATCAAAATTCATGCCAGGGCCACAACTATTCCTACCCACGATTTGTACGAACAGAATACACCAATAATTATTGTTTTATATTAAAATCAGGCCTTTAATATATCAAACTTCATGCAAGGGTCACTATTTCTACCCACGATTCATACGGACAGAATACACCAATAATTAATGTATTAATCAATGTGCATGGATTGCTCAAAAGGTACAGATGACACGGCTGTACGGGTGGCGTGGCTCTATAGATGGATCCATTGGGAAGTATGATGGAACCAGTACAACACATCATTAAATTTTTTTATTGTTGATTTGTATGAATGATCGTACGGCATAGTTTTCCAACAAAATTGGTGGTGGGCGACTATATGGAGGACTGAACTGGTGTGTGTTGCAGTTAATGGTATGTGCAGTGTGCGGATTGCAATGGTACAATAGGGTGCGTATGGTACAAAATTTGTAGCGGACGGTACAATTTTATTTTTTTTGGATTGTATACGTCTTACTTTGATGTACAGGCAGAACAATTATTTCCAAGATCATACGAACTGCTAGTAAATGTACGAATGACAGCGAATTCTTTCTGTTACTTTTTTTTCGGTGGAATATCTTTGCAATTTTCTCTTTCTTCTTCGTCTGCAGCGGAATTATTTTTTTATTCAATAGAAAATCTAAATTATGAGTGGCCAAAGGTCAGTTGTGGTCAAAACACCAAAATCAAAGAAACTCTAAAAAAATTTGTGTGGCTACAAGCCTGTATGGCCAATGGCCAGGATCAACAACGAAGCTCTAATACCAAATGAGACGAACAAAGTTCGTCACACACAAATAATCCAAAATATCTAGAATATAAGGTAATCAAATCCATACCGACAAATATATATATAAGAATGAATAGTAAGATGATTAGAAATGAGAATGAGTGGTCGCTTATATACCCATGCAAGGGTGCCCTTAACCAATAGTCATGTCCTTTCATTATTAATAATTATTATTTATTAATTATCATTTAATTATTATGTTATTAATATATATTTTATATGAATATTTATGATCTTACCTGTCAAGTTTCCACCTCATCTTTGAATTCTTGGAACTTGCCAAATACTTCATCTTTCAATTTTAACAGATACATCCATGTCTTTCTTGAGAAGTCATCTATGAACGACACATAGTAAAGAGAGTCTCCTAGAGACTTCACTGGCATAGGACCACATACATCTGAGTGTATCAAATCCAAGATCTCCTTGGACTATTCTCACTATTTGGGAATGGCTTCTTAATATTCTTCCCAAGTGCACATCCTCTGCAAACACCTTCATGTACTGATTGTAGTTCTGGCATGCCTACAACTATCTGTTTTAGAGATGGCAATGCTTGATAATGAAAGTGAACATACCTTCTATGCCATAACTCACTAGGATTGAGTTCATCATGTACAAGAGCTTGAGCGTTTTGACCTAGGAGTTTATAAAATCTTCCTTCTTGAATCCCAATGACTCTAGCATCTTCTATTTTCGAATCTTTAGACAATACAAGAATTTTTCCATCGACGAAGGCTATTATATCTCCTTTGTCTTCCAAGCAAGAAATAGATACTAAATTCTTTTTCAAACCAAGAACATATAAAACATTGCTAAGATGAACATTGTTACATGATTCCATTTTGATAGAAGCTTTTCCAATTCCCTTGACTGCATAAGAGTTCTTGTCTCCAAGTTCCACTTTATGTGATGTTTCCTTTTCCTTCATGCTTGAGAGATTTTCACAATCACCTGTCATATGTCTGGAAGCTCCACTATTGATCAGCCACATGTCGTCTTCAAAAGATCCTGTAAGAGTTGAGTAGTAGAAGAAATTTGTTTCTTCCAGCTCGGCTTTCTTTGAAGGTTCTTCATCATTGGCAACTAACGCATGGTGTATTTCCTTTCTCTTCTTTGCTAGTTTAGGACAATTCTTTTTGTAGTGGCCATATTCATGGCATCCAAAACATTGTACCTTTGACATTTCTCTCTTATGATTGAATTTCTTTCTTGAGCCAAATCTTTTCTTACCTCCATGTCTCTTGAACTTTGTTGTGAAGGCTTGAGCATCCTCTTCTTTTTGAGATCTTCCCTTTGAGTCTATCCTTGTCTCTTCTTGTGCGCAACAGGTCCAAAGTTGTTCCAGCATTGGAAACTCCTTTCTTGTATTCACGCTTGCAACAAATGCAGCCCATGATCTAGAAAGACCATTAAGTGCTATATTCACAATTTCCTTCTCTGGAATAACTTCTTCAATAGCTTGTAGTTGATCTCTCAACTGAGAAATCCTCACAAAGTATGAGGCTAGTGTCATCCTTAGTCATCTTTGTGTCACGAAGCTCATTCTTCAGACTCATCACTTGTCCAATATTTCTGACTGCAAAAAGGTTAGTTAGGGCATCATACATCTGCTTGGATGAGTCAAGATTAGATATGTAGGGTATCAAATGATCTTTGACAAAGTCCACAATGATACTCATAGCGTCGATGTCGTTGTCCTTGAACTTCTCCATCGCTGCAATATTCAGAGGTTCCTTCTCTCTTCCTGCTTCAAACTGTGGTTCCACGATCTTACCCTTCACGATATCTAGAACTTTGTTCTTGGAAAGGATGAGGTCAATCCTTGTCTTCCATGCTCTGAAGTTTGAAGTTGCTTCTAGCTTGTTTACTAACTTCATGGAGTAATTCATGATTGCCTTTGACTTTGACTTTGACCAGTCAAACTTTGACTTTGACCCAAAAATTCAACCTTGACGTTTTTGCAAGCTAAAGATACCAAGAGGTGCGCTATGCTAAGGCGCACTAGAATGTCCAAGAATTATGCCAAACGTTTCACTTGAAGTGCCCAAGGAGTTAGGTTAGGGTTTGTTGCAGCTGCAAAATCAGAAATCCTAGTTGCAGTGGCAACTGGTGCCACAACGAGCTTGACAAGGAACTGTCGATCTACCTTCCAATGGTTTGACTGTTCTAAAGGTAGTGTGGGCTCATGACCTGTTAAAATATTCGATGTGCTTGTTTAACCATAGACAATATAACAATATTTTCACCCAACCATAGGCACGCAGCCACCCTCGAGCACCTTAACCTTTGCAAGATAGAATGATTCTGGAAGCAGCACTAGAACCAACAGATAACCAAGATAGCGCACCTTTCTCCAAAGATAGCGCACCAAGCAGAGAATCCCAAAACCATAGACCAAGACCAATACCCAACTGCAATCATTGCAGTTGCACTCCTTCCTCTAGACTTGCACACCACTTATCTTGAGTGAGAGTGTGTCTCCAAATGAACTCAAGCGCCTCCTATTTATAGTGTTCTTTGTCACCTTTCTAGGCCGACTTCTCTTTCTAGAAGGTAATACTTTAATATTATTTATTTTATTGAGCCGACTAGTCTTCTTGAGTTCTCACACATCTGTTTAGGGTTTCTCTAGCTTCCAGAATATTCTATTCTAGTCAGAGGTTACACATGGAGGTTAATACCTCCCGCAGTTACCATAATATCAACACAAGGGTCAAACATTTCCCTCTTGTGTTTAGAGACTCACAAACAAGGGGACCACTTCCCAAGGTACACAAATTTCAACACTCCCTCTTACTGAGGAAAGTGTTTCTCACCAAGCCCATCTTGTCTCTAAAATAGACATGCTTGCCCCTTGGCAAGGCCTTGGTGAGAATGTTTGCCACCTACTCATCAATCAGAATATACTGAAGCTAAACTACCCCACACTAAACCCAATCTCTGATGAAATGATACCTGATCTTAATGTGTTTCAACCTGTCCTGAAACACTGGATTCTCAAAGAGTTTGATACAACTCTGATTATCACAGTGAATGATTGTCAGAGACAACTCCCGACCAAATAAACCAACCAGCAACTTACGAAGCCAAATGGTCTCGCAAATGGCTTGATTGGCTGCCATGTACTCTGCCTCGACCGAACTCAAAGCTATTGACTTCTATTTTCGGCTGAACCAGGAAACAACTCCTAATCCCAACCCAAAACAACACCCTAAGGTGCTCTTCCTGTCAGTGGCACATCCTGCCCAATCTGAGTCTGTGTAGCCAACCAAACTCACCCCATCTCCTTTGACATAGTCCAGACCAAAATCCATTTATCTTGAAATATACCTCAGAACATACTTTGCCCCAATCCCGTGAACACTCCTAGGCTCCACCATGTAATGGTTGAGAGTGTTCACGGAAAAACAAATATATGGTCTAGTGTTGACAAAATACATCAAGGACCCGATCAACTGCTTGTATCTCGTAGCATCCACCAACCCGGAATCTGAAGCACTAATGTTCTTCCAGTTCGTGACAATAGGTGTAGACATGGGCCTGTAGTCCTCCATCTAAAATCTGCTCAAGGTGTTTGCAGCATACTTCCCCTACCCCAGAAAGATATGACCCTCCTCCTTCCAAACCTCCATGCCCAAGAAATAGTGCATCAACCCGATGTCCATCATCTCAAACTCTGATGCAAGACTCGGCTAGCACTCAGCTATGAGATGCTTCGCTCCCGTGATGAATAAATCATCCACATACAGTATGAGAATGAACATATCCTCACCTCGAATGATATAGTAGAGGTTAGGATCTGCCTCGCTCTTCTCAAACCCCATCTGAAGCAAATAAGTGGCTATCCGTGAATACCAAGCTCTTGGAGCTTGCTTCAGACCATAAAGTGCCTTTCTCAGAAGGCACACATGAATCTCTCTCCAACACCTCAAACCCTTGTGGTTGCTCTATGTACACCTCCTCCTCGATAAATCCATTCAGAAAAGCAGTCTTTACATCCATCTAATGTATCCTCCAACCCATCTTTGTTGATATGGCAATAATGCTCCAGATAGAATTGTATCTCACAACTAGTGTGAATGTCTCATCATAGTCGACTCTCTATCTGAGAGAATTCTCATGCCACAAACCGGGCCTTTTGTTTCTCTATGTTGCCATCTACAACATACTTGGTTTTGTACAACCATCTGGAAGTCACAACTCACTTCCCCTCAAGCATCGGCACCACCTCCCATACATCATTGCACATGATGGAGTCATACTCCTCCGGCATGGCCTCTCGCCAAACATGTTGATCAACTGCCTATGCAAAAGTCGTGGGCTCTGCATCTGTGATGCTCAGCACCATAGCCAAGTAGGACCCAAGCCTCTCTAGCGCTCTGCTCTCTCTGAACAACCTCTTGGGCTATCCAACATTCTCCTTGGCTTCCTTCGGGGTCTCCTAAAACCATCTCAGTTTCCTCTTCCTTGAAATAACCAAAGAAGAAGTGATATCTCCATGCCCAAAAGTCTCATCCTCAAATCTCATCCCAACACTCTGAAATCCTAAAGCCTTTGTACCCTCTGTCTGAATACTCTGCAACTCTGATCTTGAAGTCGTACAAGGTGACCCAGTCACCCCTAAAACTGGTGTACTCCACACATGAGGTTGTGTCCCCTCCCCTCTGATGCATCACTCTAAATATGTGGGACCTCCTCAACTCTATCTCTCAACTTGAGAGACCTCCTGAAAGCTCTACCCTCCTAAAATCTGACATCTCTGCTCACCACCACTTTCCGCTGTGATGGAATTTAGATCCAGTAGGCCTTCGAGACCTCTCAGTATCCAACTAAGATCCCCTTCTGTGTTGTGGGATCTAGCTTTATCCTTTTCTCAGAAGGGACATGAGAGTATGTCAAGCATCCAAAAATGTGAATTTTCTCAACATCGGGCCTCCTCCCAGTGAAGGCCTCCTCAGGAGTCTTCCTCCCCAAAACTCTGTGGGGACTCCTGTTCTGCAGATATACTGCAACAGCACTAGCCTCAACCTATAAGTATAAAGGTAGTGCATGATCATGCAGAATCGATCTCGTTGCACCTGTAATGGCCCTATTCTTCCTCTCTGCAACCCTGTTCTGTTGGGGGTTGTAAGGAACGGTCAACTTCCTTCTGTTCCCTGCCTGGGTACAGAAGTCTACAAACTATGTGGAGGTATACTCACCTCCAGTGTCTAAACATAAGACCTTGATCTTCTTTCCTGTCTGGTTCTCCACAAGAGCATTGAACTCTTGGAACCTCGTGAAGACCTTATTGAAATAATGTAACTGCAAAGTGTATTCTAATTATTATTGTGGAATTATTCATTAGATCAATCCCCATTACGGATTGATCATGTCGACTATTTTAAAAGACCAAATCCCCTTTTGCGGATTGGTCAAAACATAGTTGTAATAGGCAGAATAAGAAGTCGGCCCCAGAATATATTAAAGAGGCCCCAGAATATATTAAAGGTGGTTATAACCACCCAGATTGAGAAGTCATCCCTGCCAATGAAGAGACACTTCCACACGTGCCAAAATTTTATAAATAAGGAGGCTAGCGCCTCACTTAGACACATACTCACTTGTTCATTGAGAGACAAGTTTCGGAGCTGCAGTTGGAGGAGAGAGAGAGAGAGAGAGAGAGAGAGAGGCGCATTCTTGGGAGAGGACTTTTTGTATTTGTTTGAGTTATCTCTTGGCATTGTATTGACTATCTATAATAAGGAAGTTTTTGTTGGGTTTTCTTCCCCTTGAGGGTTTCCCAGGATAAATGATGTGTCTCTTGTGATTGTGTACTTCTCAGTGATCCTATCTTATGCTATTGTTATCTATTGAAATGCAAAGAACTCTAATAATAGCTTAAACCTTAACATGGTATCAAAGCTAAGCTGAAGAGAGCATCTTTCACAAGAGAGTGAAAAACGTTACTGTTGTCGTACATGCAAATTAGGGCTTTTTGTTGGTGAAGTATTTTAGCCCTAAAACCATCTAGAAAAGTGTGCCCTTCCTCGAGGATCACTTTGGCATCCTCAGCGCAACTTTTCAGTGGCTAGATCTCCCGGAAAGTGAATCCCTAGTTTTCACAAAGTACCAGGAAACAAGAAAACCAGAGTACCAGAGTACTAGAAGTACCAGAAAACCAGAAGCACCAGTCCAAATATCCGTTGGTCAAGTTTGAGGGGGGAAAAGTTGGATTTTCATAAATCTAACTACACCAGCTTACTCGCCTCAGCTCAGCGCATCTATCCCCTAGATCAGAATTTCAAAATTTGAAGTTTGAAAAATTAGGGTTTCCTCATAAAACCCTAAGTTGCAGTTACAGTTGCAGTCTCAGAACCAGTTGCAATATCAATTACAATTGCAGTATCAGTTGCAGTTGCAGCCGTAGTACCAGTTGCAGTCACCCTTGAAGCTCTTAAGAGTTGGTGATCATTACCGCTACTACCAGATCGTGCCTCTACCTGCAAATGTTGTCAGAGGTATGTACTCACACATGTTTAAACGGTTAAGCTTTAAAGGGTATTTGCAGGAGAAGGAATCTCTTGCCATAGATCCAGAAGGATCTCAAGATCCAACACATTCAGAGGAATGATGCAACCCAAGTGTGATTATTCTGATATGCATCTATTTGTTATGACATTATTTTGATCAGTGTTGCATGTTGTAGCTATGACCATCATTCTAACCTTTGGTCAAAATCTGAGTCAAGGTATTAGATGGATTAAAAGTTGAGATCATAGCGCTTATCCTCTAACCCAACCTTCTGTCAAGATAGTGTATTGTCTCAGTACAGAAGACAGGTTGAAGAAAGAACTCGTCATCTTGAGTGAAGGAGACTTGGAAGAAAAGCAAGCACTCATTCTTGAGGACAAGGCTCCAGGTCCCAGGAGAAACCTCATGTGTTAGTTCCAGTTTGCCATGGAGGAATGTTTGATCACAACACTATGAGAGTGTTGACCTCATTTCGTATTGTATTCCTTACCTTTAATCTTTGCTTTAGACAAGTTACAAGTGATAGCTCTAAAGGAGCTACTGTGATGATTGTTCGTGCTATTGCTTTATATTATCAAAAGGATATTACTCTTGCTTGATGTTTTGTTGACCTTGTTCCAGGCCATAGGTAATAACCCTGAGGAAGCTATAGTGAAGATTGTTGAAGGCAACGTACTAAAGGAGAAACCTTAAAAGAAGCAATCATCATTGGAAAAGAAGAAGGTGGCTTGTATAAGCTAAAGGGTCACTCAGAAGCTGCCATAACCCACGCTATTGAGAATCCATGTGAACTTTGGCATAGAAGATTAGCCCACATCAACTACAAGGCGCTACCATACGTATGCAAAGCAATCACAGGCCTACCAGAACTCAAGGTTGACCATGAAGGCATGTGCAATGGATGTGCACAAGGGAAGAACATCAAGAACCCTTTTCCGAAGAGAGACATCAAAGCAGAAGGAGTCCTAGAACTCATTCATTCAGATGTGTGTGGCCCAATGCCATCATCCTCCATCAGTGGGTATGTATACTATGTATCTTTTATTGATGATTATTCTCGTAAGACTTGGGTGTACTTTTTGAAATCAAAAGATGAAGTATTCAGTAAATTCAAGGAATTCAAAGCCTTGATAGAGAATCTTTCCGAAAGAAAGATCAAGATACTCAGGTCAGATAATGGAGGCGAATACACCTAAAAAGAGTTTGTGAACTTCTGCAAAGATGTTGGGATCAAGAGGGAGCTCACCACTCCCTATAATCCTCAACAAAAGGGTGTAGCAGAAAGAAAGAACAAAACGATAATGGAAGCTGTGAAGACCATGATCCATGATCAAGATCTTCCAATGTGCTTATGGGCAGAAGCAGCAATGACAGTCGTATATGTGCAAAACCGATTGTCCCATAATGCACTTGGGTTCAAGACCCCGGAAGAGATGTTCACCGGAAAGAAACCAGAGGTAAGCCATCTCAAAATATTTGGCTGCCCAATATTTATACATATTCCGAAAGAGAAGAGAAACAAACTGGAACCCTCAAGAAAGAAGGGAATATTTGTGGGATACTGTGAGGTCTCCAAGGCCTTCGGGATTTATATACCAGGTCACCATCACATTGAGATCAACAGGGATGTGACCTTTGATGAAGATGCAGCGCTCAAGAAATCGAGAAGATGTCAGCTTCAAGAAGTATATGAAGAGGAACCCGTAATCCCCAGAGTTGCAGAATCAGTGAGGGAGGTTCCCAGAGCTGCAGAACCAGTGACGGAATTCGTAACTTCCCCTGACGAAGAAACTCTAGAAGATCATGACATAGTAGAATTTCAAGAACCTCCTCAGATGGCGATCTCCCATAAGAGAAAGCCAGCTTGGGCAAGAGAGCTTATTCAAGATGGAGAGAAGTATGGTGTTCCCGAAGGAACCACGAGACAAGTGAAGAGACCAAATCCATTCTCCATTTATACGGCTTTGATGTGTGATCTCCTAGAGAAGGAGCCTACCTGCTTTGAAGAAGCCATTCAGAAGAGAGAATGGGCAGACGCCATGACAGAGGAATACCAATCCATAATAAAGAATGATGTATGGGAAATAGTTCCAAGACCGAAGAGTAAGGATGTGGTATCTTCCAAATGGCTCTTCAAAATAAAACATACTATTGATGGAAGTATTGAGAAACATAAAGCAAGATTTGTCGCTCGTGGCTTTTTCTCAAAAGGAAGGCATTGACTATGAAGAGACATTCGCTCATGTCGCCAGATACACTTCGATCAGAACCATCATAGCCCTTGCAGCTAAGATGAAGTGGAAGTTACACCAGATGGACGTAAAGACAGCCTTCCTAAATGGTGTCATCGAAGAAGAAGTGTATATAGAGCAACCTCAAGGATTTGAAGTTGAAGACAAGAAGTCTCATGTCTGCAAGCTGAAGAAGGCTATGTACGGATTGAAGCAAGCTCTTAGAGCTTGGTATGGCAAGATAGATGGTTTTCTGACGAGCTTGGGCTTTACCAAGAGTAAAGCAGATTCTAACCTCTACTTCAAGGTTATGAACGATGAGTCGGTGATATTGTTGTTGTATGTGGATGATGTAATCTTAACTGGAGAAGAAAATCTCATCACCGAATGTAAGAAGAAGCTTGCCTCAGAATTTGAGATGAAAGACCTTGGCCTAATGCATTATTTCTTAGGCCTTGAGGTATGGCAGAGCCCAGAGAGAATCTTCCTTAACCAAGGGAAGTATGCAATCGAAATCCGAAGAGATTCGACATGTTGGAGTGCAAGTCCATGAATACACCCATGGAAGCGAAGCTGAAGCTATTGGTTGACACTTTGTCAGAATTGATTGATGCCACGTTGTATAGACAGATCATTGGATCGTTGATGTACCTGACGAACACCAAACCAAATATTTGTATTGCCGTGAACACTTTGAGTCAGTTTCTAGTAGAACCCAGACATGTTCACCTAGTTGTTGCAAAACATGTGATGAGGTACCTTAAAGGTACATTAGATTGTGGTCTCAGCTATGATGGAGATCATGATTTCACAATGAATGGATACACTGATTCAGATTGGGCTGGAAGTGTCTCTGACAGGAAGAGCACTTCAGGATGTTGTTTTAGTTTGGGATCAGCCATGATCTCATGGCAGAGTAGGAAGCAATCCAGCATTGCTCTCAGTACAGCGGAAGCAGAATACATTGTTGTGTGTTCTGCCAGCTACGAAGCTATATGGCTTCGTAAGTTATTGACTGGTCTATTTGACCTAGAGATGGAAGCAACCACGATCCTATGTGACAACCAGAGTTGCATAAAGATGACAGAGAATCATGTATTCCATGACAAGTGAAAGCACATAGAGATCCGATATCATTACATCCGTGACATGGTGCAGAGAGGAGCCATAAAGCTCCAGTACGTTAGCACGGATGAACAGGTTGTCGATGTGTTGACCAAGCGTCTATCTCGTGTAAAGTTTGAGCACTTTCGAGATAAGCTTGGTATAGTCCGAAAGGACCTTCCTTGAAAGGGGGAGTAGTGTTGTGATGAGATATATCTAGTACTCTACTTCCAGCTTAACCACTGTGGTATAAAGCTAGTCTAGTTATTGTGTTGAGATGTGCCTAGTATTGTGCTTCCAGCTTAATCGTTGTGACGTAAAGCCAGTCTAGTTATTGTGTTGAGATGTGCCTAGTACTGTGCTTCCAGCTTAACCACTGTGACGTAAAGCCAATCTAGTTGTTGTGTTGAGATGTGCCTAGTACTGTGCTTCCAGCTTAACCGTTGTGACGTAAAGCCAGTCTAGTTTTTGTGTTGAGATGTGCCTAGAACTGTGCTTCCAGCCTAACCGCTGTGACGTAAAGCAAGTCTAGTTGTTGTGTTGAGATATGTCTAGCACTGTGCTTCCAGCTTAATTGTTGTGATGTAAAGTCAGTCTAGTACCTTGCTTCCAGCTTTATAGCTGTGACGAAAAGCAAGACGAGTATTGTGCTTCCAGCTTTATGGCTGTGACGAAAAGCAAGACAAGTATTGTTCTTCCAACTTTATAGCTGTGACGAAAAGCAAGACGAGTAATGTGCTTCCAGCTTGATTGCTGTGACGAAAAGCAAGACGAGTACAGTGTTTCCAACTTGATTGTTGTGACGAAAAGCAAGACAAGTATTGTGCTTCCAGCTTGATAGTTGTGACGTAAAGCCAGTCCAATATTGTGCTTCCAGCTTGATTGTTGTAACAAAAAGCAAGACGAGTATTGTGCTTCCATCTTGATAGTTGTGACGTAAAGCCAGTCCAATATTGTGATTCCAGCTTAATTGTTGTATAGTGTGCCAGCATCGTGCTGTGATGATGAGACAGCCTCATGCTGTGATGATGTGACCAGCCTCGTGCTGTGATGATGATGTATTAGTTTTATACTAATCCATATTGATGCAGATGATGATTTCATTCCTTTGAGAATGACGATGCTGCCGATGAGAAAAAATTCCGATGATTTATAGATACGCCAGTCAGTGTTCCAAGATGATATTGATGATGTTGTCCTCTCATCCACCTGATGCTATTGATGATGTTGTCCTCTCTCTCGCCTGATGTTGTTGAAGAATACCCTTCTTGTTAAGGGGGAGTGTTGAAATAATGTAACTGCAAAGTGTATTCTAATTATTATTGTGGAATTATTCATTAGATCAATCCCCACTGATCATGTCGGTTATTGTAAAAGACCAAATCCCCTTTTGCGGATTGATCAAAACATAATTGTAATAGGCAGAATAAGAAGTCAGCCCCAGAATATATTAAAGGTGGTTATAACCACCAAGATTGAGAAGTCGGCCTTGCCAATGAAGAGACACTTCCACACGTGCCAGAATTGTATAAATAAGATGGCTAGCGCCTCACTTAGACACACACTCACCTATTCATTGATAGACAAGTTTCAGAGCTGCAGTTGGAGAAGAGAGAGAGAGAGAGAGAGAGAGAGAGAGAGAGACGCATTCTTGGGAGAGGACTTTCTATATTTGTTTGAGTTATCTCTTGGCATTGTATTGGCTCTCTATAATAAGGAAGTTTTTGCTAAGTTTTCTTCCCCTTGAGGGTTTCCCAAGATAAATGATCTGTCTCTTGTGATTGTGTATTTCTCAGTGATTCTATCTTATGCTATTGTTGTCTATTGAAATGCAAAGAACTCTAATAATAGCTTAAACCTTAACAGACCTCACTCTTGGCCTTCAGGAAATAGATCCAAGTCTTCATGGAGTGGTCATCTATGAAAGTGAGATAATACTCACAACCACTCAAGGACACTCGTGACATATTGCCACACACATCTATGTGTATCAATTCTAGTATCCCAGTCGATCTGCTATCACTATTGGGAAAGACAACCTTGGTAAACTTACCAAGTGCACACCCTCTACACACATCCTAATGCTCTATGTTGAACTATGACACTCCTATCACAATCTCTCTCAGCACTCCCAGAGCCCCATGATGTAGATGAGCCATCCTTCGATGCCATAGCTCACACAACTGATTGATGTTGTTGTTACTCGCTGCCAAGGCATGCAGTGGCTGAAAAAACAATCTATACAGTTTTTCATCCCTCACTCCAATCACCTTCCCACATGTGATATTGGACCCTTTAGGTGTATGAGGACCTCTGTCCCTCTAAAGGACACCTCCAGATCCCTGTCCTATACGGTGGAAATTGAGATAAAATTCTTCTTCATCCCAGGGACAAACAACACATCCCTGAATGATATGGATGACATAGTATCCCTCTGAAATGTCATTGTGCCATGCCCAGCAACCCTGACAATGGTATCATCTCCAAGTGCAATCTCCATCTTGATCTCAAGATCTCTGAGATCAGTGAAGTGCTCTCTCACACCCGTCATATGGCTTGAACTTCCACTATCTATATACCAGATGTTGGATGGTGTCTCAACTGACGCACAACAAACTATAAAAGCACACTCCCTCTCAAACTGAGCATTGAACTCCTCGTTTGTTGTAGTTGCTTGTTAAATTTCTTTCAAAATCATAACCTAGTTACAGATTTAAATAAATAAAAAGCAAAACTAAACTTCTTAATACAAAAATTTGAACATGTTGATTTTCTTAACACTCTAAATGCAGCAGAAGTAAACACATAAAGACACAAGCATGCACACAAAAAATACTTAGTGAGTTTTTGGTCAAATGACCCCGGAAAAACTCAACTGGGAAAATCGGTCTTCTACTTAGTGATTTCTTATTATTTCAGGAAAGGGCAATCTCATAAATTTTACAATTGTTGTTCAGAAAACTTATCTGAGGCAAAATCTCTCCCTTCAACACATTCACAGTGCTCACTCCCCCTCACCCTGCTCACGGTCTGGTTGTTGGTGTGTCGTACGGCATTTACGGCCCAGGCCACACAACCTAGTTGTTGGGTGCATCATACGGGTTGTACAACCTACTAGTATGGCCCAGATCAGGCTAGTTACTTGTTGGGTGTTGGAGGTAAGTTGGTTGAGCAGAAATGGGGGTCGTATGGCCCCTTCTCCTCTTGTTGAAGCTTGCTCTGTAGTTGAACTTGCTCTCATTGTTGTAGCTGCTTTTTCACCAAGTCGACTTGTCCGCAATGAGGCCCCAAAACCCTATTTCTTTCTTGGCAATTCAATCTGGGCCCACCACCCATCTCAATGGCTAAGATTAGATCTGAATGGAGGGCTCAGATCGTATGCCTTATGACTATAGGAAAAAATATTTTTTCCTAAGTCATCTAAGTGTAGAAAACAGAAATTAAATTGGGCCCCTTCTTGGTGGGTCCCCCTACCAGATTTGGTGCACCTCCAAATCTAGCGAACCCTTTCCTCTCTAACTCCAATTCTAGCACTCCCTCTTAGAAAGGAATGTCTTTTGCACTAAACTAAGTTTATCTTTGAAGTAGACAAAGTGTGACCTTAGCAATGCCTTGGTCAAATTATCTGTTGTATGCTCTCCTATTGGTAAGTACTGGAGTTTTATCTTTCCCCGCTGAACATTGTCTCTGATGTGATGGTACCTGATCTCGATGTGTTTGGAGCGATCATGAAACAAATTTTCAGAGAGCTTAATGCAGCTCTGATTGTCACAATGTATGACTGTGGGCTCCAATCCCTGACCAAAAAGTCCCACAAGTAGCTTCCTCAACCAAATAGCCTCGCAAGCAGCCAAGCAGGTCGCCATATACTCGGCCTCGGTTGAGCTCAGTGCAACGGATCTTTGCTTCTTGCTGAACCAGGAAACAATTGCTAACCCAATACTGAAATCACACTATGAGTTGCTTTTGCGATCAATGGAATTCCCTGCCCAATCAACATCGGTGAATCGCTGAAGCCTCACACCATCAACTTGTCTATACCATAAACCATAATCTGTTGTGCCCCAGAGATATGGTAACACATGCTTAGCAGCAACCCAATGTAGCCTGGTGAGCTCTACCATGAACTGGCTCAACTGGTTAACTGCAAAACATATGTCGGGTCGTGTGTTAGTGAGATACATCAATGACCCTATGAGTTGCCTGTATAAAGTAGCATTGACCCTCTCGATTCTGTTAGAGTCCACCTTCTTCCAGTTGGTGACTAGAAGAGTGGCCATGGCCCTGCAATCCTGCATGTGAAATCTCCTGAGAATTTGCTCTGCATATCTTCCATGTCCCAAGAAGGTCTCACCATCACCCT
>ML807665.1:44833-57010 GCA_009831015.1 Picea engelmannii
AAGAAATAGATGAATTAGAATGATTGAATCTTCCATTCAAAAACAACAAGAAGAGGCACATTGCACAATGCAAACCCTAGCCTAACTCTAAAAATTAAAAAAAGAAAGTTCAAACTTCAAACAAATGAAAAAAAAACGTTTTTTATCATACCTGGAAATCTTGATCTCTTCGTTGGCGCTAATGGAAGCAAGATCCCTGGCTTTCTCCTCCTTGGATAGATGCACAATGGTTTTCCTCACACCTCTCTAGCTCTCTCACACTTCACAAGTGAAATAATGAAGAAAAAAAGCCACCCGCGGCCTCTAAAACCCCTCGCGCACTTTTAATTTGCAAAAAAATTTAAGCAGGCCAACACATTCCATCGACTCGCGACACATTGAGAAAATGTCGCGAATTAATGAATGTGTCACAACATATTCAAAATTTCAGAAGTTTCGCAACATATTAAAAAGAAAGTTTCGGCTGAGTGAAAATTTCGGCGACACATACGACATTTCCGATATATCGCCGACATATTCAACAGTGGTATCTTGTGCTTGGTTATCTTCTTGTGATCTTGGATACATTCATACACACACACACATATATATACTGTAGTTTATGGTTATGGTTTATGCTTTATTATGCTTCTGTTGATGTAAATGTTAAAGAAAGTTAAACAAATTGAACAGGCATAAAATTCTAACAAAATGTTTCTAGTGTCCCAAGATGGGACATTTTGCCTCACAGTGTCCAGAGAAGAAGAAGAAGAACCAACCGCATATGGCAGCCTATGCAGCAGTGGATGAGTTTGCTAAAAGCTTCAAAGAGGATTTTTGCTTCATAGCATGTATGTCTAGCGCAGCAGTCTCATACATGTTTTTTGAGAGCGGAGCATCTTGTCATATGACAGGGAGCAAGGAATTTTTTACTAAGCTACAAGATGGAGGAGTGAATCTGGTTATACAGCTTGGAGATGATAGGCGCTACAAGGCACAAGGGGTTGGCACAGTTTCGTTTCAGAGGGAGTCGGGTAAGCCACTCCAGTTTGTTGACGTACTATATGTTCTGAGGTTGACAAAGAACCTCATCTCGGTCTCTACTCTGGAGGATAAAGGGTATGAGGTCACTTTCTATAAGGGAAGGGTGTTCGTCAGGCCATCAGAGTCAAGCAAGAAGATGGACGGGATGATTGGGGTTCGAGAAGAGAAGGTACAAGCTACAGTTTCAACCAGGGAGAGCATTGGTTAGTACAACCACAGACATGGGTGAGTTGTGGCACAAGAAGATGGCGCACTTACACTTTAGTGTGTTGGGACACTTGAGACAGGGAATCAATGGATTGCCTAAGTTCACAACAGAGAGACATGACCCTTGCAAGGGCTGTGCAATGGGAAATTATGCCCAGAGACCATTTCCACCGAGCGAGCACAAGTCTAAGGGAGTATTGGACTTGATACATTCTAACGTATGTGGTCCGATGAGCGTGGGGTCAATGAGTGGCTTCAAATACTTTGTTCTATTCATTGATGGCTACTCCAGGAAGACCTAGATATACTTCATGAAGGCTAAGGATGAAGTCTTCGACAGATTTCTAGAGTTCAGAGCTTTGGTTGAGAACCAAACTAGCAGGAAGATTCGGGTTTTGAGATCTGACAATGGGTGTGAGTATTATTCCAAGGAGTTTGTGGATTATTGCACAGCAGCGGGGATCAAGAAGAAACTCATCGTTCCTTACAATCCTCAACAGAATGGAGTGGCCGAGAAAAAGAACAGAACCATAGTCGGAGCAGCACGGACGATGATACATGATCAGGGTTCGCCGTTGTTTTTGTGGGTAGAGGCTAGTCGCACTACTGTATATATTCAGAACATGAGTCCCCACACAGTTTTGGGGAAGTTGACACCTGAGCTATTTATAGGCACCAGACCAGATATGAGTCATTTTCGCATCTGGGGTAATGTATGTTATTGTCACATCCCTTCAGAGAAGAGGACAAAGCTGGACCCCACAACAGACAAGGGGATTTTGGTTGGTTATAGCGAGGCTTCCAAGGCCTACACGATCTTTGTGCCAGCACGCACAAAGATCATTGTGTGTAGGGATGTACAGTTCGAGGAGAAGCGTGCACTGAGGAGGTCGAGAGATTTGTCAACACATTTAGAGGACCAGCAGGGACAGGACTCAGCAGTCAAGATAGAGGAGGCACAGGGTCAGAGCACAGGATCACAGTAGCAGACACAGGGTATAGGATCAAGTACAAGTGTTCAAAGAGAGATTGTTGGAAAGGATCATCAAGAGCTCAATGATGAGGAGGAGGAGGAGCGTGATGCAGTTCCACAGGAGCAGGACACTAGGCCACGGCCTAAGTGGTATAAGTCCACAGTCGGTGATTCTAGACTGGCAGGGCTTCCAAAGAGAGACTTCAGACGAAGTAAGCCACCGGAGAGACTTGGGTACATGGCATTCATGACACAACTTATTGATGATGAGCCTTCCACTCATGAGCAGGTCGCATAGCATGGAGTGTGGCAGAAGGCCATGATGGAGGAATATGCCTCCGTTATGAAGAATGATGTATGGGAGGTGGTGCCCAGGCCAGAAGGCAAGAAGGTGGTTGGATCCAAGTGGATCTACATGGTCCAACATGCAGCAAATGGAAGCGTGGACAAGTACAAATCATGCTTCGTGGCCAAGGGGTTTTCGCAGCAAGAGGGAGTTGACTATGAGGAGACTTTCGCCCCCGTGGCCAGGTATTCCTGAACCTGAGCAGTCATATTGTTGGCAGCAAAGAAGGGCTAGCGCATCCACTAGATCGACGTGAAGATCGCTTTCCTTAATAGAGTTATTGAGGAAGAGGTATATGTTGAGCAGCCAAAGGGATTTGAGGTAGGTAGCAAAGAGACGCATGTGCGTAGATAGAAGAGAGCCTTATATGGGCTCCAACAAGCACCTTGAGCATGGTACTCGAGGATAGACAGCTACTTGAGGGAGATGGGTTTCTAGCGAAGCGTGGCTGATCCGAACCTGTATTTTCTTGCAGGGGAGGTACCTCTCACACTGGTGTTATATGTAGAGGACCTATTCCTGACGGGGAATGAGCAGTTGATAGAAAACTGCAAGGCCAACCTTGCAGCTAAGCTTGAGATGAAAGACCTTGGGTTGATGCATTACTTCCTTGGTCTGGAGGTCTGGCAGCAGGATGGGCGCTTCTTCTTGGGACAGGGGAATATACATTGGAGATCTTGCGTAGGTTTAGGATGACAGATTGTAGGCCCATGTCCACGCCTCTAGTCACAAACTGGAGGAAGATTGATGCATCGGATTCAAAGACAGTAGACCCCACTGTCTATCATCAGTTGATCGGATCGCTCATGTATCTAGTCAACACTCGGCCAAATATCAGCTTTGCAATAAACTATTTGAGTCAGTTCATGGTGGACCCTCGGAGAGTAGATTGGATAGCTGCGAAGCATGTGCTTCGTGTTGAATTTTTGAATACTAGACTAGTTCACAACTACAGTAAATAACCATGATCTCAAGAAGATTTAACCAAGCAAAAATTACAAAAAATGGGTCTACTCGTTTCTCCATAGGCAATGCTCTTTCATTGCCACCCAACCATAGGCATCCTCAAGTGCCACCCCCGAGCAGAACATAGTAGTTATCCTGGAAAACCCTTCTACACAAGGGAAGAAAACCCAACACCTTTTCTTATAGAGAAGATCCATGCCAAAGACAGAATAACCAAGAACAAGCTCTATTCACTAGAGAAAACCAATAAGAAAGAATACAACAATACTTATCTCAACATGGAGAGAACTCGGCAACGTAAACCCTAGCCAGAGTGCCACAAAGACTGAGAGATATACCCCAACCAGACTTGTGCCTTCCTTCCTTCAGCAATTGCAGCTCCAGCTGCAACTCTCTTCCAAACTTGCACTATGATATGTGAGAGAGTGTGACAAACGAGAAGGGCACCACCCTTATTTATACTAATCTGACCAGTGAAATTTTCCAGTGGGGCCGACCTGTCCTTTCTGAAAAATACATTTACTTTATCTTTTTCTAGTAGGCCGACATGACTTCAGGAGCAATATATATCTTTTGGGGCTTCTTTAATTCTTTTAATGGTTTTCCTTTGATGTCTTGGCATCTTCTTTGATAAGAAAGGTTATCCTGGAGGTGAATACCTCCCGCAGCTACCCGAAACATCAACACTTCACTACCTCAAAGGTACAGTGGAGTGCGGGTTGTTATATGAGTGTAGTAGTGGAGTGAGATTGGCAGGCTTTACAGATGGTGATTGGGTAGGATGTGCAGAGGACAAAAAGAGTACTTCGGGTTGTTGTTTCAACATTCGATCGGGCATCATTTCCTGGTTCAGCGGGAAGCAGAGATCAGTGGCATTAAGCTTTGCTGAGGCAGAGTACATGGCTGCTAGCTTGGCAGAGTGTGAGGTACTATGGCTTAGCAAGCTACTCTTGGGATTGTTCAGGAAAGAGCTAGAAGCTACTGTGATTCACTGTGACAATCAGAGTTGTATCAAGCTCTCTGAGAATACGGTGTTTCATGATCGTAGCAAGCACATTGACATCAGGTATCACTTCATCCGGGATTGTGTATAGAGAGGAGCCGTGAGGCTTGACTACATACAGACTGATGAGCAGATAGGAAATATTTTTGCCAAGGCACTAAGCAGACAGGAGTTTATGAAGTTCAAAGATCATATGGGGTTGAGGCAAAATCCCATACTCGCTAAGAGGGAGTGTTGAGATTGAATAGCAAGGAAGGTCTTCACCATGCATGGCGTCCTAGCATGGAGGAGGACAATGAAACTTAGTCAAGTTGATGGGTTAACATTTTTCCTAAAGTTGTACTTAGGAAAAATTACATTAAATAGGTTATATTTTAATGTTGACTTAATGAGCATTTTTTATAAAGTTGAAGTGAAATAATTTAAGTTGTAGTCTTTTAATCTTTACCATTGATCTCATAAGGTGCATGAGAATCAATCTTGTCCCTCCATCCTTTTGGAGATAGGGTTTCTCACTTGCTCATTGAGTAAAAGGGAGATCGACTTGGAGAGGGGTGCATTATGCACAACAGAGGGGCAATTTTCTGATGAGAGAAAGAGGAGAATTGCTTGAGGGTTTGGAAAGAGGGTTTGCAGGGAGACAGAGAAGGACTCTTCACTGAGATTGGCACACATTTCCAGCATTGTAGAGGCCATTTCCTACAGATCTGAGAGTCATCATACTAGGTGACGCAGTACCCATGCAGGTAGCCATACAGTTATGCAAAGGCTCAGGCAGGGATGTCTTCTGGCACAATTTGGTTCAATGGGATTTGCAGAAGGTGTCGTACATTTGTTGAGGAGGTGATACACCAAGGTTTTCCTTGGTATTTTGGCTGGGTTGATTTTATTGTAAGAGAACTCTATATTTTCCTGCTCAATAATAATATATCCAAATCTGCTGCACTAGTTTCCCCTCCGAGATTTTTCCAGGGATGATTGTCCAAAAATATGTGTGTACATGTGATGTGATTGTTGTTATCTTTTACTGTTAAGTTCCTGGTTATTATTTTCTGTTGTGTATTATTTATTTGTGGAAGACAACCTTGTATAATCAGTTAAAAGCTCTATTACAAAATCGGAAAAAAATTGCCAAAATAGCGATAAATCACGATTTTTGCTCAAAAATCGGAAAAAAATCGCGAGTTGATGGGAGGAAATCATCTGCGCTAAAGTCCGCAGGTTTAAGTGGTCTGTGAGGGGTTTTTTGCTTTTATTTTTACATTTATCCGAGGAGGAGAGCCAAGCCATTCAATCAACCAAGGAAGAGATTGGCATTGGGATTTTGTGGATTCAAGGGTCAGATTTGTGGATTTGGTATTGGAATTTCTAGTCCATTTCATAGTTTTTGCATTTGGACGTAAGTAAAAAAATTTGCCCATTATTTCTCATTTTTCCACCACCGATTTTCATAGGTTTTCAGTGGCAATGAGTTTTACATCTTCAAAATAAATTTTTGATGGATCAAAAACATTTTTTTCCACTATTATGTGATTTTCTTTCTTGCCATGTATGCCCAAAAAAGTTTTGGGGATTTTCTTGCCCTAGGTCGATGTAAATTAGTTTAAAAAATTCTGTGTCTATTTCCGGTTCAAAAGCAAGTTTGAATGCTAGATATATAATTGATTTATCTCTGATTTTTAAATTTTGATTTTTTCATCAATAACACATGCTAAAAAAAGATTTTTTTTGCCCTAGGTTCATATTTTTCCATATTAAAGATGCCAAAGGCATTGGATCCATTCTGGGACTATGGTGAGCCTACTAATCCAGGGAATCGACAACATCTCTCATGCAATCTATGTGGGAAAAGAATGAGCGGTGGGGTATACAGGCTAAAATACCACCTTGCGAAAATTCCAGGGAATGAGGTGAAGATTTGTCCCATTTCAAGCCCAGAACTTGTTGTGAAGGCCACAAAAGCACTTGAAGACTATGCAGATAACAAAAAGTATGGAGAAGCCAAGAAAAAAGAAATGGCTTCAAGATCCAAGTCAAGCACACACACTCTTGGGGCAACGGTAGTGGATTCTAGTGAGATCCACTCCTCACAGTCTGTAATGCCTACAGCAACATCACCATTTTTTATGCCAAGATCCACACCCGATGCACAACCGTCTATCAAGTCCATGTTGAAAAAAAAAGAGAAAGAAGAAGCGGACAAATATCTTCAATTTTGCTAGGAACCCATTCTATGTGTCCATATTTGAGGTTGTTAGTATTGTTGGCCCAGGGTATAAGTCCCCCACTTATGAGGAGTTGGGAGGGCCCATCCTTCAAAATGAAAAGGCTGATTGCACTCAGAGGTTGCAGGAGCTTCAAGATTCTTGGCAGTTCACAGGATGCACGGTGATGTCAGATGGTTGGACTGATGGGAAGGGTAGACCGTAGGACCCTTCTCAATTTCTTGGTTCATTGTCCCAAGGGGACAATGTTTATGAAATATGTGGATGCATCTGCACATGTCAAGGATGCAGCATTACTTTGTGACTTGTTGGATGGGTTCATCCAAGACGTAGGTCCGCAGCATGTTGTCCAAGTCATAACGGACAATGCTACAAATTATGTGGCTGCTGGTAAGATGTTTATGTCCAGGTATCCTACATTGTTTTGGACTCCTTGTGTTGCTCATTGCCTTGACTTGATGTTAGAGGATATGGGAAAGATTGATTGGATCAAAGATGCCATTGATTCAGCGAGCATCACAAAATTCATATACAATCATGCTTCTATACTTAGCTTGATGAGACAATTCACAGGTAACAAAGAGTTGGTGCGTCCAACCATCACACGCTTTGCCACTAGTTTTATTTCTCTTCGGTCTCTTTTGAATTCTAGGTGGAATTGCAGGCAATGTTCCTTTCACCTGAGTGGCGTGCTTTATCATTTAGTAGTAAACAAGAGGGGCAAGTCATTATGAGGCTAGTTGCATGCCAGGAGAGCTTTTGGGATACGGTGAATGAGGTGTGCACCATCAGTGAACCTTTGGTAAAGGTTCTTCGCTTAGTCGACGGGGACAAGCGCACAATGGGCTACCTATATGAGGCCATGGATAGGGCCAAAGAGTCCATTCGTGCGTATTATGTGGACAAGGGGGATCAAGGGCATGAGAGAAAAGAAATGATATGGATGGTGATTGATAACCGATGGAACAACACACTCCATCGCCCCATTCATGTTGTAGGGTTATACTTCAACCCTGCATTCTCTTACACCTATGGCTTCAGGTTTGATTCAGAGGTTATGTCTGGCTTATTTGAGTGTGTCCAGAGGATGGTGCCAAGTGCAGCTGACCGATTAGAGCTTTCACAAGAGTTGCAACTCTATAAGAGATCCATTGGCTTATTTGGGTTTGAGATGGCCATAAATGACAGGAAGAAAATAATGCCAAGTAAGTTTCACCTTGTTTTAACTTTTAAGTTTCCAAATTCATTTTTCAAATTTCAATTTGTCTTCTCTTATGTTTCTCTAATTCGTTGTAGATACTTGGTGGGAAAACTATGGCGCAAAGGTACCTATTCTACAGAAGATGGAAATTCATGTGCCTAGCCAGACATGTAGCTCTTCTAGTTGTGAGCGCAACTGGAGTGTATTTGAAAAAATACACACCAAAAAGCGCAACAGGTTAGAGAATTTCAAATGAAATTTTAAATTCATTATAAAATTATAAATTATTAAATTGTCATTTAAATTTTGTGCTCCTTTACATTCTAATAAATTAATTTATGATCCTCTTACAGGTTGGTTACCTCACGCCTTCATGATTTGATCTACGTCTACTACAATATCAGGTTGTGGGTGAAGCAGCTTGAGAAAAAAACTAATGCAAAGGCCATTTCATTGGATGGGATTGAAACCAATGCTGCATGGAGGGTGGAGGTTGAGGAACTTGTTATTGAGACCGCCTTTGATTGGCTAGAGGATAGTGGTGATGATCATGGTATCTCTAAGGACTTGGATCAGGATGTTCCAAAAGATATTCAGTTTCACACCAAGTCTGCAAGTGTGCCACCAGCAAAGCCACAGTCACAGTCAGAGGGAGATAGGCCCAGTGGTAGCACTAGCAGTCTACCTCCTCTAGCTTCTTCTAGGGGGCATCGGTCTCGAGGGTCTTCTAGTTCTTCTAGAGGACGTTTGACTCCAGTACGAGGCGCACATGCCTCAAGGGCACCTACTCCTAGTGCTAGAGGAAAAGCACTTTCTGCAGCAATTACCTTTGCCCATAAAAGGGGTAGAGGGAATCGATAGTTTATTTAGTATTACTTGATTTCATTGTAGATGACTCATGAGATAAAATTATTATATTTTTTCATTTTGATGACTCGGGAATTAGGATTCAAGACATGATTCATTTTTTATGTGTGATGTATCACTAGACATCTTATATATCTTATATATCAGTTTTTTTTACATATTCATGTGGCAATCTGTCTATTTGATGCTATTGTTGCTTTAAATGTTTCAAAAAAATTTTAAAAAATGAATACTTTTGTATTTTTTTTAAGTTTGCCGATGTTTGCCAATGTTTTGGCGATAAGTACGAAACGATGTTTTCTGGACCCCCGGCGATTTTTTCGCCGATACGATTTTTGTAACTTTGGTTAAAAGTAAAATTAATTGGTTTAGTGAACTGGGTTTAGAGAAATTTCACACAATGATTTAAAACTTTAAACATTGCCAGTTTGAGTGGTATTTACTATTATGTGCAGATGTGGATAGCAGTTTGCTACATTCACTATCATGTTCAAAGGTCCTACTTTTCATATCTACTTAGTTTGAGAGGGCCATCTCCAACCTCCTAGAGAGGTCGAACAGTCTATGGCCCTCAAAAACTTTTGTTTAATATCATATTGAAGAGTTCAGAGAGTTTTAGCAGGTAGTTAATTCAAATAAGCTTCAATACCCTTAAAGAACTTTGATTAATCATGACATTAAAGAAATATGAGAGTTTTAGGAGCTCTTTTAACTCAAAAAGAACACCATTTTCCTAGTCTCTCTTCCACCATATACTTTTGGCAACTCTTTTAACCCCAAAGAAATCTGTTTACTTGTTTACACTCTACCATAGGTAACTACTGAAGTAAGATTGCACAATATGGGCATTCAGATCCCAATTGCCTTATGTAATGAAGAAAGAAATCGTAATGCATTGACTTGTGGATGCCCTTGGGCCAAACCTCTATAGGGCTGACCACGAAAATTTGCCCATCTGTTGTTGCTTTGCTTATTTAATTGAACCTACATTCTATTAGAATGCAGATTTAGGCTCTGCTTCCTTTTAGTTTGCATGACAAATAATGCATGCTGATTTTTTTGGAAGCATGCATATGCCATAACTTGGATCTAACCCAACAAGTTCTACCATTTCTAACAAAATCTGTGATATTATCTTTATCCAATGTTGCAAATATCGTTTTGGGGAATATATCGCTGAGGGTCTGGAAAGAAACTTATGGTAAATATTGGAGAAAATATTGGCAAGCATAAACTTGGATTTGAAAAACCCAGAAAAATCGGGAGAACTTGAAGATTTTTGCAACACTGATCTTGTCCATCTGTGCTATGCTATTACAGCAGTCCAGCCACAGAAACTGCAATTTCAGTTAAGCCTGCTTGTGGAGCTCACTGATTACTGTGGAGCAACCACTTGTACCACTAACAGGGTCCCAAAGGATAGACTTGTGAATCACATACACTAGAGTGTAGACAATAACAGGAATAAGAGCATAAATAGAGCTACAGCCCAAGAGGACAGTTTCCCAGATCTCTTCATTCTAAGACCAAAGCCATATTGACAATCGTTGGGATCAGGCCCCCACCTTAGAGCTAGTCATCTCTCTATAGACAAGCTAATTGCAAGCGGTGCAACACTAGAGGATATTAGGACAAATTGATTCAAAAACAACTGAATTATGGGTCTAGTTGATTTTCAAGGATGTAATCTGACCTCGTGAAAGTGCTCTTTATATTTTTTTTAAACAATTATCACACTTTCAAGAAAATGGACATGAACCCTGGATACAGTTGGCATGTTTCTGTGTATAGGTTTCCACATTTGCACCTTGATGCAAGGGTGTGCCATATGCCAACAATTTTTCTTGTACCTGTACACAATACATTTTGTAATCTATTTAATAATGCACCTCTCTTAAAAATGTCAAAGTATAACATTAACAAAGAGCTCACCTTGGTATTTGATGTGAGAGCACGTCGTAAAACCATTCCCAACTGATTAATGAATGTAAATACATGCTGATAAGCATTTGACAAGTCCACTCCATAGAGTTCCACAACACAGTTCTTTAGGAACTCAATCTGTTGAAGGTTTGCTGTGTTGACAAGTTTGCAGTTTACTGCAAAAACCTTGTAGATACTTTTCAGGCAAGAGTCAAAACAATCAGAACCCAAATGGAGTATCATATCTTGAATAAATAAGAATGATACAACAGAGAGTGGTCCTCCGCCACTACCCCAGAAGTGAAGTACAACCTGCAATAAATTTCAATAGAACTGGCATTACACAGTTGACAGAATGCATTTTTGAAGACTAGTTCCTATGTGAATAAGGAAACAAATCTTACCTTTAAAATTTTGCGTAAATAAACAGGAAATGCTGCCAAAAAAATAATTGAACATCTTAGGCGTTGAAGTGTAAATGAAATCATTTCATTATCAGTCATCTGACTCAGAACATGAAGAGTGTTGACAAAATATGACTTGATGAGACCCTCAAGGTCCTTCCATCGTGGAGTGTCTTTAATTTCTAAAATTGCCTCCCTCTTTCCACCCAACAGAGGCATTCGTAGTAATTTCCTGAATACCCCATCAATCTCACCAAGAACGGATATCATGATTGTGTTAAAAGCATTGCTGTTTACGATTGTCAAAATTGAAGAAGTGTCGTATCTTCCCCCATCCCCATAATGACATGCAGTTCTAAAAGCTTGCAGGAGGCAACGAAGAGCTCCTATGTTTTGTCTCTCCTTTATTTCTTGACACCAAATATCAACATGAGCAGCTGTAAGGACCTTTTTTGATGAAGGATTCAAACTTTTGTTGTCACTCTCTTCTAGTTGACCAGGCTTCAGAACACCTTCCTTGAGATTCCCATTGTCTTCTTCAGAGTCCTATTTTAGATATTGAATATCAGAACAATCTAACAAAAACATTAACCCCCAAATCTGGCACTTTAAAAGGAAAACATGCTTAAGTAGAATTGACAGGAATATTATTGAATGCGATCAAAACTGACAGGCAGGCTAGAACGTACAGTGTTATATTCATGATTGAATTGAAGAAGTTCCTTTTCATGTTCTTTTAAGAATTTCAAAAATTTGGGGTCCTGCCAACACAGCAAATAAAATGTCAATATTTAGTTGCTGGATAAAACAAGGGGACAGACATTTATTTGGTCACTTTTTGAAAAGGAGGAAAATGAAAACATGTTACAAAGCAACAAATTAAAAAGAATGAACCATATACAACCATATACAAGGAAAATGGCCAGGAAGAAATGCAGAAGGAATTTACATGATAAGATGAAAAAATTGATAATTTGAGACTTGAATACCACCATAAAGGGAATCTTTATGTTAAAAATATAGGAGAAAGTTTTAAAAG
>ML807665.1:109083-121015 GCA_009831015.1 Picea engelmannii
AAGAATGGATCTTGTGTCACTCTGTGGAGTGAGCATCATGTCTGGTTACTCAGATAGAGTATGGTTCCAAGAGATGATGCAGACGATGACACTGATAGTGATGATGGTGCTCATGATCTAATCATGAGATAGTCTAGACGACTATGTTGATGTTACCGGGTGAATGGTATGTTTGTGTTCAAGACCATTACCTGTAATACCTCCCTAGCTAGGAGAGAATGTTGATATTATTGTAGTTGCGGGAGGTATTTACCTCCACGTGTAAACCTGATGAGAATAGAATACTCTGGGAAGCAAGAAGAAACCCTAATGAGTTGGCTAATAACCCTAGAAGACATGTCGGCTCAAAAGAATAACTTGTATTAGGTTATTAGCCTCCAAGAGAAGAAGTCGGCCAGAAGAAATAATATATATTGAACAGACATATACTCAAATGAGAAGTCGGCCCAGGCAGTTAGCCAAAATTACTATAAATACAGAAGGTCAATCTTCATTCTGGCAGGCAATCTCAGAATTGCAGAGCAACACTTGTGCGCACTACAGTGCCCAGTTTTGTGCGCAGGTTTGGAGGAGAGTTGCCATTGCAGCTGCTGCAGCTAGCAAATCACGTTTGGCCTGGACTATCTCTTGGTTAGGGTTTGGACAATCTGATCAGCTCTTGTTGGTGTGTTATCCTTAGGGAAAGATGCGCTACCCTTTGTTTGGCTATCTAGCCTAGGGTTTGCTTCCGGAATGATTCTCTGTCAAGGTTAAGGTGCTCGAAGGGTGGCTTCGGCCTATGGTTGGGTGACAATAGCGATATTGTCAATGGTAAAACGAACACATCCATTATATTCTAACACTACCATCACCTAAGAACATTCTAGAGGAGGAATCTTCTAGAAGCATAACCTTCTAAGAAGTCATCTTACATTTATTATATCTAACTACCCATTTATTATATCTAACTACCATAGTGGGTCTTTTTTAACAATAGTGGACCTAGTCCACCTTACATTCAATGACCTCCACTACCTCTCTAGCTACCTAACATTCTATCCCCCTTATGAAAGTGTTGTCCTCAACGCTTGTTATGAGGGTGAACAACCATATACCAAGGTCTCATGGATAATTGTGGACCATAATGCTAAAGAAGACTGGAGAACCAAGGTCCCATGTAGAAAGGAAAGCCACCATGTTGAAGTAGTCCAACCGCCATTGTAAACCTGAGTCCCATGTCGAAGTGTTCATGTGAACTCCCTGCGGAAGATTTTGAAACCCAATAACCAACTCAAAATGATGCTCAAAGACTGACAATTGTCATGTGGATCCAAATAAGAAGATCCATCCACATAGTGGAAAAGGGTCGTAGCAGAATCTGGAAAGAATAATACCATTGTAGAATATGCAGGACGCACACTGATAATAATCATTGGCTCTCGATTTGTCACATTGATGTTCTCTACAGAAGGTGGATTAGAGTCATCAAATAAAATATGAAATTGGTTTTCATCCCAGAAATGACAACTATCCATATACCAATCATCACAATCGACCTCAAAATCATACCAAACATAGATTTCTTGATTATATTCATCCCTGATATTCGCCATAAGAAATCTCTCCTGCATGTTATCCAATGAATCTTGAAAACTACGAAAACTATCCTTGAGGTCGTCTGCATGGTCATGCGATCTGATGCCATCTACAAGGTCATGCAATGTGTCATTCAATTGGGATTTGAATGCTTCAGTCATCTGTAGAATTTCTTTGAGGGTTTTAGGGGAAATAGCCATTGGAAACACCACATAAAATATACCAAAAGAAATGTCTTAAAATGATTTATGCAATTCCGTCGTCGTCACTAAAAACCCCAAAAAATAGTTGATTTTAAATCTGATTTGGACGATTTTTTTTTAATTGGGTGAAATTGTGAGAGGAACTCAAATCTGCAATTGTTTCTGAAAAATTCAGCCCCATATGTACAGAACTTAGAAAAATCATGCAGCCGTCCGCAGAAACAAAGAAAAAAAAAACTTGAAAAATTGCAGATTTTAAAATGCAAATAACTTGACTTCCCATACTCCGTTTCAAACGACTTTTTTTTAACTAGGGTGTTTTTCTGAAAGGAACTCAAATCTACAACCAGTTTTTGAAAATTTTACACCAAAACCTATATAAATCGTCTGGAATGTCGCGGCCCTCTTTTTCTTCCGAAAAAGTAAATCTACAAAAAATAAAAATATTTGTCCACACTCCCTGCCAAGGAAAGTGCTTTGATACAGTGGAGATCTTGCACAGGTTCAGGATGATGGACAGTAGGCCCATGTCTACACTTTTGGTCACAAATTGGAGGAAGATTGATGCATCAGATTCGAAGACAATAGACCCCATTGTCTATCATCAGTTGATTGGATCGCTCGTGTATATGGTCAATACTCGACCAGATATCAACTTTGCAGTAAACTATTTGAGTCAATTCATGGTGGACCCTCAAAGAGTACATTGGACTGTTGCGAGTCATGTGTTTCGCTATCTCAGAGGAACAGTGGAGTACAGGCTATTGTATGAGCATAGTGGTGAAGTGAGATTGGCAGGCTTTACAAATGTTGATTAGGAAGGGATGTGCAGAGGACATGAAGAGTACTTCAGGTTGTTGCTTCAGCATTGGATCGGGCATCATTTCCTGGTTCAGCAGGAAGCAAAAATTAGTGGCATTGAGCTCTGCCGAGGCAGAGTACATGGCAGCCAATTTGGCAGCATGTGAGGCACTGTGGTTGAGGAAGTTACTTTTGGGCTTGTTCAAGCAGGAGCTAGAAGCTACTGTGATTCATTGTGACAACCAGAGTTGCATCAAGCTCTATAGGAATCCGGTGTTTCATGATCATAGCAAACACATCGATATCAGGTATCACTTCATCCGAGATTGTGTACAGAGAGGAGTCGTGAAGCTTGATTACATACAGACTGATGAGCAGATGGCAGACATCTTTACCAAGGCACTGAGCAGACAGAAGTTTGAGAAGTTCAGAGATCAAATGGGGTTGAGACAGAATCCCTTCCTCGCTAAGAGGGAGTGTTGAAATTGTAGCAAGGAAGGTCTTCCATCATCATTATAGTGTCCTAGCATGATGGAGGACAATGAAACTTAGGCTAAGTCGATTAATTAAATGTTTTCCTAAGTCTAACTTAGGAAAAGAACTGTTGATGTGTTATAATCTTCAGTTGACTTTATTGAGTACTTTCTTCTAAAATTAAAGAGAAAAATAATTTAAGTTGTGGTATTTTAATCTTGACCATTGATCTCATCATGAGGGTGAGTTGAGGGTTGATCTCATCCCTCCATCCTTTTAGAGGTTAGGGTTTCACTTGCTCAATGAAGAATAAAGAGATCGACTGGGCTAAGGGGGCACAAAAGAGGAAGAGAGATCGATTGCAGATTTGCAGGTGAGAGTTTTGCAGGAGGTTAGAGGAGAGTCTAGCAGGCGGATCGACTCATTTCTTCACCAAATCACAGAGGTTAAGCTTCAGATCTGGCAAGGTCATAAAGAGTGATGCAGGAGAGTCGTACAATTATGCAGAGGCTCATCTTCTAGCTGTTGTTTCATTCTGGGTTCTGTTTGGAAGGTCTAGAGAGGCCGTACGATTTAGTTGGAGAGAGATTTGCTGAAGTTATTCAGCTGTTGGCTGAGGCCAATTTACTTTGTAAGAGATCTCTATATTTTCCTGCTTTTAAATAATAAAATCCTCAGATCTGCTGCACCAGTTTTCCCATCTTGGGTTTTTCCGAGGACTATTGTTCAAAAATAAGTGTGTACATGTGATGTGATTGCTGTCTTCTTTTACTTTCAGTTCCTGGTTATTTATTTCTGCTGTGCATTTAAATTACTGTGAAGAAAACCCTCAATAATCAGTTAAAAAATAAAATTGATTGGTTTAAAGTGAACTGGATTTTAGAAATTTCACAAACCTCCTGTCATGGCATCTTAGCCAAACTTCAGATTAACCCTTTCCAAGAGGCTGACCCTCCATGGGTGGCTGAGTCTGTGAAAGCAGACAGTGGGTAATTCTTTGTATGTAATGATAAAGCATCACTTTAAACAATATATATATTGAAACCATGTCACATAGCAGTGACATTTCAAGGCCCCACTTGCGATAAATTATTATTGCTTGTGTGCTGGGAGTAATATTTAAAAGTTTATTTCGTAGATACACGCAATAAGCATAGATCCAATTTCCCAGAAGACCACGAGCCTATTGCATCTTTATTACATGAAAAGTGTATGTACAGAACAGCATAAATTAGACCATAAGCTTGAAATGGATTGCTTAAGGTGCACACAATGGCTTAGAGTCACAACCCATAGTCAACATCTCAATGTAATTTAAATTGAAGAGACACAAACTTACTGGTGTTCAAAAGTAATGGTAATTCTTTGTATGTAACGATGAAGCATCACTCTTAAAAATAAATATTGAAACCATTTCACATAGCAGAGACATTTGCAAGGCCCCATATGCCATTAATTATTATTGCTTGTGTCCTGGAAGTAATACTTTAAAGTTTATTTTGTAGATACACTCAGGAAGCATAGATCCAAATGCCCAAAAGACCAGGAGCCCATTGCATCTTTAGTATATGAAAAAATTATGTACATTGTACAGTACAGCATAAATTAGACCGCAAGCTTAACATTGATTGTTTATGGTGCACATAATGGCTCAGAGTCACAACCCACAGTCAACATCTCAATGTGATTTAAATTGAAGATATACAAACTTAATGGTGTTCAAAAGTTCATTTGCTTGCTACTGTATAAGGATCACCAGGGAACATCTAAAAACAAGACCAAAATGCATGCAAAAACCCTCATTGGATGGATCAATAGTAGGGTACAGCAAGAATTTTGGGGACAAGAATCGTTTGTATTTGTTGGGAAGGGTGTCGTTTGTATTACAGATCCAAGGTCAGGATTTGGAAAGGATTACACCCAAAAAAAATTGGTGATACAGGTCAATGTTTTTCTGGTCAAATCCCTTGCAGAAAGCAATAAAGTCACTGAAACGTGAGTAAAATTGCCTTAGAAGTTAGAACTATGTTTCAAACACTGAAAGTGAGGATTTCAAAAAGCAGGCAAAACTACAGAAAGTGAGGATTTCAAGCCCCTCTGCACGTCTCCAAAGGCATTACTCCTTGCCTTTACAAACAACTAAAACTATTCATTATATCAACCAGACTAACAGAAATCTGATTCAGGGGGTAACTGGACATGTCTAACCTTCCGATTAAGTTTCTCTAACTGTTTCTTGTGCTTATCAATCTCCAACTGCAGTGTCTTATTTTGGCCTTGCAAAGCATTACCAGCATCATTTTCTTCTGCATTCAAACAAGTTCTGTGAGCATATATTCAAAGATTCTGGAATGACATCCTTGGAAAAAAACAGCATATGGTGCTAACAAGACATTTATGACATATCTTAACATAGAAAAAGTTAAATCCACATACCTTCTGAATTATCTTCCGCAAATTCGCTTCTGAATATATCTAAGAAGTCATTCTCTTCCTGCAATCGAAAAGGTAACCCACTCAGGATATCAAATCTAAAAACATAATTGGCTAAAATGTTCGAACACTGCAAAACTTTCTCAAACCTCAGAGGGTAGACCATCACTTTCTGAGACTGTGTCCTCAATGGGACTATCATCTTCAATGCTTGTATCATCCATAAAATCATCTTCCATAATTTCATTCTCGTTCATTTTTTCTGATTTCCTGTCACAATAGATTAAAAACATTACAGAGACATGAAAAAAATATTCAGTAATTGACAGCTAATACATATTTTATGCACATTCTGAAATATATTAAGGATCATTTATCTGGTGACCCTAAAAACTATAGCCATGCTATGTTGTATAGAATACAATACCACAGAAAGAAGCCAGAAAATGCTACAATAAGGTCGCCAATTGTGATCAAATAGTCAAAAGCCAGAAACTATGTAGAAACAAGTCATTCTTCTTATAGGACTCGTTTAAAATGAGAAAATTGAATAAACAGCACCATCCCTACGTTTTCAGAAGTCGCTCTTTAGCATCCTTCCTTGTGTGTCGTGCAGAAGCTTCCTTTGTTCCTGGCACTCAAAACCCAATAAAATACATTCAGTCAAAAGTCGATAGCTGCTCAATCATTGATCAGCTTGAAACCATATCACATTAATACTCCAACACACCTTACCAATTTCTCAAATGATAGAAAATCTCAACAGGTGAAGGTGATGAGTGTTCTGGTTCACTAAGTAAAGCCATGGATAAGGAAAAGCTGACAGGGAAAAGAACATCAGAGATCCAAATGATATTGAAAAAGGACTAAAGGGATAAACATGTACATAAATAGATAATCAGGACTGTTAATCTGTCCAGAAAGTATGGAAACCACTTGAAACTCAAGAGAGGGGCGCACCTCCTCTTGGAGCTCTCTCTATACTCAAGCTAAACCTCACTCAACTCATACTTAACCATCTCTTACTTGCCTCTACGGGTACCACATAGCCTTCTAGCCTTTATTTGACTCAAAACATGTCAAAACATGTTTCCGACAATTTTGCTAAAATTTAGCATTGCTGATTTTTTATGTCTTTTTTGGCTTTTGTGAGTAAAATTAACTTTTTAGTGATTAAAATCACTAATTTTACTCACAAAAGTGGGTACTTAGATAAAGTGGGTGCTCTAGGTCCAAAAATGAACACCCCTAAGACATATAATGTCTCCTAGTACCATTTTTTTAATACAACTTCTAATTACAATTAAAAAATTCCGTTTTACGGGAAATTTTTTATTCACTGAAAAAACTAAAAATCCCAAGGGGGACTTAGCACATTTCCACGGGACTCTAGGATAACGTTTAGCATGGTTATATACATAAGACTCTAGACTTAAAACACCCCCCAAGTCATATATGCTAGTACAATTACTCCAGCTTCGGAGGTTATTGAGTGAAAAAATTCGAAAATTATAGTTCGCTTAAAGAGCAAAATACAATTAGCAAGTAAAAAGAACACTCTAGAGTAAAGTACTAGTGTCTAATCCTTGGGTGGCTAAGCCTTTTACAAAAATCACATGCTTAAGCCATTTTATTACAATTCCCCATAGGGTATGGAAATGTGGTAAAAAAGTTGAAAAAGGGCCATAATGGCTGGTTGGACTTCTGAACTCTGAATTTTGAACAAGTCATTGTTCAATCTTTGGCGGCTCATCTACAAGTTCATCCTAGTGCAACTTGGTGGATAACACGCTCCAACCTCTAATTAGTCAACTTTGCAATCTACTAACGAAGCCAAGTAGCTTCACAACTAGCAGAGTTGGCTTCCATGTCTTTTGCCTTTGTAGAACTAGGTGCCATTGCTTCCTACTTCCATAGAACCAGGATATCATACATGATCCCAAATTGAACCAAAAACCCGAAGTACTCTTCCTGCCATCTGCATCTCCAACCCAGTGAGAATGCATAATTCCATTCAAACATCAACTCACCATCTCCAACATAGGTCAAAGCATAATTAATGTGCCCTTGAAGTATCAAAGCAAAGGTTTTGTAGCAACCCAATGATTTTTTGTGGCCCAACCATATACTAGCTCAAAGTGTTTACTACAAAATAAATCAAGTCTAGCATTGACCAAATACATAAAGGAACTTATCAACTACTTATACACAGATGGATCAAACAACTCTAAATTTGGATCAACTGATAACTTCATATTTGGTATCATATGAGTAGCCATGGGCTCACAATCCATCATCTGAAATCTCTTCAAAATCTCAACTACATACTTACCCTGTCTGAGGAAGAGCTCACTTGGACTCTGTCAAACCTTTAAACCCAACAAATAATGCATAAGCTCGATGTCCTTCATATCGAACATGTGTGTCAACTCGATCTTGCACCATGCTATGAGCTTCTCATAACTACTTGTAAGTATCAATTCATCTACATAAAAGACTAAAACAAGAAAATCAAATCTATCAAATAAATAATAAAGTTTGGGATATGCAACAGTTTTAGTGAAGCACAAACCTAATAGGTACTCATCAATCCTTGAGTACCAAGCACGAAGCACCTACTTTACCCTTAAGGGGCTTCCCTTAATCTGCATACATGGGTTTCTCGCAATGCACCTCAAAGCGTCTTGGCTAATTGATGTATATGTCTTCCTCAATAAAACCATTAAGGAAAGTTGTCTTTACATCCATCTGATATAAATGCCAACCAAAAATTGATGCTAAAGACATAATGGAACTAATGGAAGTATACCTAGCAACTAGAGTAATGGTCTTCTCATAGTCAACTCCTTCTCTTTAGGAGAATCATCTCGCTACGAACCAAGCCTTGTACTTCTCTATGTTGTCATTTGTTACATGCTTCACCTTGTACAACCAGTTGGAATCAATCATTGGCTTCCCCACTAGTCTCAGCACAATCTCCCAAACATCATTCTTCATGATGAGTAATACTCCTCCACCATGACATCTTGTCATACCTGCTCATCTATTTCCCCCTCATAGCTAGAAAGCTTAGCATCAACAATGGAAGACATCAATGCAACATAATTTAGAAACATTTTAGGATAATGACTGACTTGAAAAGATGTCTTTGGAGCTCCAACTTGCTCCTCTTCCTCCTCCAATGTCTATGTAAGCCACCTAGGCTTTCTATCTTAACTAAAAGGTACTAAAGTATCAATTCCACCTCTGGGGCTTTGCCGATGTCATTCTAAAAATTCTAATTTTTGTAGATCAGCATTTGGGCGGCGCGTGTTTCTCTCTCTTCGACCTCTATTGAAGGCTCCTAAGACCTTGAGGACAATGCATCCTTATCAAACTTTACATCGCAACTCACTATTATCTTCCATTGTGACAGAATGTAGACTCTGTAGGCCTTGGAGGAACACACTTCACACTAGAGGGTTCCAACTTAGTTCTTTTATCCTCGGGAATGTGACTATATATCAAACGTTTTCAAAAAGTGTAATCCCTATGGTCTCTCACCAATGAAAGCTTATTTCAGTGTTTTGTCCTCTAATACCCTATGAGGATACATGTTCAAGATGTAAACAGATGTACTGCAAGCTTATGCCCAAAGGAATGTGGCATATCTAGGTCATGAAACATAGCCTTGGCTATCTCAACGATGGCGTTGTTCTTTCTTTCAATAACATTATGTTGCGGATTGTAAGGCACTGTCAACTCTCTCTTGATCCCTACTTCTCTACAGAAGGAATTAAACTCCTTACATGTCTACTCTCCTCCATTATCAAATCTCAGTACCTTTATCTTCTTAAATGATTGGTTCTTCACAATAACTTTGAACTCTTGGGATCTGTTAAAGACTTCATTCTTGGTCTTCATAAAATAAATCCAAGTTTTCCTAGACAATCATCAATGAAGGAACATAATAGATAAAACCTATCAATGAAGTTAATGACATGGGTCCACATACATTTGAATCCCTCTCGATCTATGCTCGTTGCTTGGGAACCAGTCTCAACGTGTTTGTCAGGTGAACATCCCTTGCACATTCATGTCCTCTCTATTTTGAAATCTAGCAGCCCCACCATCATGTCCTTTAGAAGACACAAAGCTCCATAGTGCAGGTGACCTATTTGTGTGTGMCAAAGCTCACATAGATCGTCATTATTATGCACCAAAGCTCCATGCTACAATAGGATTTGCTAGCAACTTGTAAAGGCCACCCTCACACACTCCATTAGCCAAAACTCAACTAGGATCAAGGCTGCATTTTTTTACGATCACTTGTTGATCATCAAACTCAACCATACACTTTAGATCTATTAGACAAGAAACTGAAAGAAGATTCTTGGTTAAACCCAGAACATACAATATCTCAAKTAACTCAAGAACCTCTCCTGCTAGCATGTGGAATGAGATAAAAACAATGTCCCACCAAGTTTCAAAGACGCGGGTGCATKGGAGCAGGAAAACATACTTGGGGAATCTGTGGAGACACCGCCCAAATTTTAAGAAGTATCATGGGTGACGAGGGGACGTCGAGGTCCCTAACATTGGGGATCCCATCTCTAAATTGTCGTAACTATCTTCTTGGTTGTTAAAAAACGAACTATAAGCTTCACCTTGGTTCTTAAACACATATACAATTAACACTTGACAATCAACTCTCTTAAAATTATGTTGTTAACGATGAAACCCAAGTTGTCCCAATAAAATCCAAAATCGGAATGATGAATCTCTTTGGTGGCTTCGTTGTAGCTGCTAGAATGGCTCCTTAATAGCCCCACCACTAACAACACCTTCTTCCTCTACCTTGAAGGCTTAACATTCTTCACAAAGAGAAATCGACAACTCTAAGAGAAATTCCATATGGTAAGTGTAAATGTCAAATGGATATGAAAAACTATATGTAAAGGCATTAGGTTAGCTTAGGGAAATTAGGTTTTTTTATCTTTTATGTTTGTTTTTAACTTTTTTAGGTTTTTCCTTTACAAAATCATGGGGGACATCCAAACGTCCCCCTTTTCAGAAAGGGGTGTCCAGACGTCCCCCTTTTTGGAATGGAGCACCCACAAGCCCATGTTTTTGTGAAATGCACCCCCCATACTAGCGAAACATTTCGCCATGCATTTCACAAAGTTTTGCAAAAAGGGGGATGCATCAAAATGTTTCGCTAAGCGCCTCGTTATCCCAAGGGCATGGAGAGCACAAGGAGCACATCCCTGTGTAACACTAGATATAACCCATCCCAATCACTAAGTACTTGGCATCATTACCAAGCTCCACCAGTATGTCAGAATCTCATTAACCAAGCTCCAAAAGTATGTCGAAATCTCATTCTTCTAATTTGATGAAGGTTGATATGTTGGTTGTCATGTGTCTAGAAGCTCCACTATCCACATACCACTCGACACTAGAAACGGTATTAGTGGAAAGGCATGACACCATGGAGAATGTTGTCTTCAATCTAGATACAAGCTTGTTTGCTCTCGTGGAAATTTCTACACTCCCTGCAAACTACTTCTACTATTGTTGCATACCCTCCCCTTTCTTCTTCTTGGGACACTAAGAAGCATAGTGGCCATTCTTATTGCACTTGAAGCACTTTATATGGCTCAGATCTTTCTTCTCCTAGTTCGAAGAATCTGAGTCTTCCTTCTTGTTCTTCTGCCCCTTCAAGGGTCTTCCTTTCTTGCCTTCTCTCCTCACCTTGTCGATGAGAGCTAGGATTTGAACCTCCTTGTCTTCGACTAATCTCCAACCTTGTCTCCTTCTAAACAAATTCATTCCACAATTCTCAAAAACAAGGAACTTGTCACAAGCACATACACCCCCGAACAAACGGTTCTTGGGATGATGAGAATCCATTCAGAATTTTTTGAATTCACGCTCATCAACCTTATCTCCTATGGTTGTGACTTGATCTCTCAAATTAATGATCTTCATCATATCATCATATAGCTCGCCACAGTATTAGTATTGCTCATGCAATTGGGTGTTGGTGAGCTTGTTCTTCAAAAGCACCTTGCAAAAGACGTTGCCACTCTGATACAATGATCAAGGCATCATACCTATCTTTCGATGTCTTCTCTATGATGAGAGGGATCAAGTGGTCCTTCATAGGATCAATGATGATTCTCTTCATTTTGGCCATCTTCTTGTGATTTACCAAGTGAACAACATCAATGGGCTTTGCAACCTTGGTCTACACAAAACTCCACAGATCTACTTCCTCCAAGAGCATCTGTAGTGTGCACTTCCATGGTACAAAGTTGGTAGTGTTAAATTTTATATGCAGCAGCGAGAGCCATTCTCCTGGAGGATGGCTAAGACCCTAGACGAGATCTAGGGCCCCCAGTGCACTCCTGGGGTATGTGGTCTGGGACCAAACAGTCAATGCCTTGGCAAAAGACCCTTCTTAG
>ML807665.1:123204-137901 GCA_009831015.1 Picea engelmannii
GCTCTCAAAGACCAAGACTAGTAGTTGTTGCAGCTCTATAAACAAAACTTAAAAAATAGATCAGTCGACAATAAATCAAAACTGCAACCTCTCACAAGTGCAAATTGTCTTTCTTAGGCACAAGAATAACACTCCAATCCCTAGAGCAACTAGGGCATCACACCCAACAACACTTCATAGGTCCACATGCCAATCATTGGCACAAATTTGCTTCAATCATTGTAGTTGAAGCATAACACCGACTAAAACCCTCCAACAACTCCCTCTCAAAAGTGACTAACCTCTCTATTACCCCTCATATTATATGAGGATTGATTGTCCCAAGATGAAGACCTTACCCAAGCAAACTGCATTTGGAAAATGATGGCTTAGGAGCCATATTTTCATGGTCTCTGATGCATATTGTTCATGGATTACTATTTTTGTCATCATCATCTTGCACATGTGGAATTTGGTAGAGTGTAGAGTGCCTTCATGGGTTTTGATTAGTATAATGCACTTTTGATTAACCCATAGCACATTCATGGAAGGAATACCCATCAACCAAGGGCTTTCCTTGGTAATATATGTTATTAGTTGCAACTTGATGTAATGCAATGGTGGCTTTGTGTGATTACATGGTTTCCCTAAGTTTTATAGCTTATTATTTTATTATAGGAGCTATTCCATGGAATTTTGGGGGATTTCTTGAAGGTGTCCCACTTTGGCACAGTCTTCAAAGTCACCTTCCTCTTGTGCCCATGGTTTTAACAATCAGGTGATGATTTTGGCACATGGTTTCTCTCTACTACACATGGTTTCTCCTTACTACACATAGTTTTGGATCTTGTTCACATTGGCTTGATGGACATTCTCCTAGGTCGTCCCACTTATGGCTCATGGTTTGAGGAGACTGATAGTATTTGCACATGGATCCATGCCTTGGCACACTATTCAAGGTCACCCTACTCTTGGAGGTTGTTATCGCAACCAAAGTGTATTGTTGCTTGCACAGTTATCTATGGGATCCACTTTTGGAGGAGTTTGATAGCTTTATTGAAGGGGTTTCCTAGCTCATGAGAAGATATCTTTTGACAGAGTGCCCTGATTGTTGCCAGATCAATGCCAATAGATACAAAATTGCTATGGGATTTCAAAATTGTGGTCATCATAGAAATTACAACAAATATTGAGGGTGTTATTGTAGTTGCAAATTTGTTGCCTTAAAACCCTCGCTGCATTTTGACCAACTTTTTGAGGAACGCCCCAACTTTTGTTGCTTGAGTGTTTTGGTTATATGGGAAGAGTAAGGTCAATCAATGATCATGGTGGAGAACGCCTTGCACATAGGGCTAAGCTTTCCATGTTTTGAGACTATCCTTGAAGGGTGTTCCAAAGGAGGAGGAGATATCTCGCATCTCATTCATTTGGCTTCACTATTTTATTGTTTATGTGGGCATGTTGCCTTGGAGAGCTTGTTGGCACAAATTTCCACCCTCCACTTGATCTAATAAACTTGTTATAACAACAATGAAAACTTGGCTAATTCAAGGAGCAAAGCCCCAAATTGTCATGGGCTAGATCCCTCTCCGTTTGGGCTAGTGCTTGCTAGCCTCATGGGGGAGTCCCTAAGGTGATTTGCCGCTGTCCTAAGTCTGATTTTCTGCGTTAAATGACAAAAAGAAGCCGCTGTTATGTTTTGGACAGCGTGTTAAAACTGTCCAAAACAATTGGGAAAGATAGTTTGTTCACTTGGAGGGATCCTGCAGTGTTAGCACAATTAATATAGAAATAAACTAGAACAGAAAACTACTCAAAAGATCAATTAAATCTCAATGAACAGTTAAGGAGAATGACAAATCAGATTGCAAAATTAACAAAATACCATCAAGAAACAAGGTTAGAATACAAACACTCGATTTCTTTATTGATAGGCTTGCAAGAGGGTTGGTTGCGCCACAATTGGCAAGTCCACAACCGGTACAATGATCATTTTGCTCAAAGAAGAGTCACTAGACTAAGAACGAGAGAGAGGAATGAGAAAGAAACATTATGCTAGATGCTGCAATATCCGACCAAAAACCAATGAAGACCATCCAATGGAGAGGAGTGTGAATAAAATAGGAGTTAATGCGCATGAGGGAATAAGTGACTGAGAAATTTTGGAATTAATGCGCATGAGGGAATAAATGTGAGTGAGTAATGTGTGTGGTGAGTTAAAGGATCACACGTGTGAGAGTGTAAGGGACAGTTAAGGGAAGGAGTGGCGCATGTGTGAGGATAAGAGGGAGTTAATGCATGGAAATTGAGATAATGGTGAGTGAAGTGAGGAGTAAATTGAGTTGAGGGAGGGAATGGATAAGTTAAGTGAAGGTAAGAGTGAGTTGAGTGTTTAGTTAACTAAAACACGTCAACACACGCCAATTATGCATGCACTAGCCAAGGAAGAGGAATTCGCCCTATTTTTTAGGGATTTTCCTAAATTTTAGGAAATTAGCATTTAAAAGCAATTTAAGGGGAATTTTGAGAAATTTATGCATGGAAAGTGAGAGAAATAGAGTGAGAAAATTAGCTTTGACTAGCTAAACTTTCTTCCAGGAAATGCCACCTCATCCATGCATCCCCCTTTTTAGCTCAATTAATTCTCATTTAATAATTAATCCTTGGAAAATGTGCCCTTGGTCAATGATGCCATGTAGATGCCACATCACCCTGAAACTCTGGTGTTGAAATTAGTGCAGTTGCAAGAGCCATTCTCCAGAGGATATCTAAAACCCTAGCTAAGATCTAGGGACCCTAGTGCACTCCTGGGGTTTCTTGGTTTGAGACCAAGCAATTAGAGCCATGGGAAAAGACCCTAGTGAGGGCCCCAGTACATGATTGGGGTTCTTGGTTAGGGACCAAGCATTAAGTCCCTAGATGTGTTCTAGGGCCCCTGGATGTGTTCCAGGGAATCCTTGCTCGGTGCTTGGACTGATCCTTGGATGTGTTCCTTGGTGGTTGATGATATAAGTCCCTAGATGTGTTCTAGGGCCCCTGGATGTGTTCTAGCGAATCCTTGCTCGATGCTTGGATTGATCCTTGGATGTGTTCCTTTGTGGTTGATGATATAAGTCCCTAGATGTGTTCTAGGGCCCCTGGATGTGTTCCAGGGAATCCTTGCTCCGTACTTGGATTGATCCTTGGATGTGGTTGATGACATAAGTCCCTAGATGTATTCTAGGGCCCCTGGATATGTTCCAGGGAACCCTTGTTTAATGCTTGGGTTGATCCTTGGTCTCGTACCTTGGTGGATAAGACCCTAGATGTGTTCTAAGGCCCTCAGATGTGTTCTGGGGCAACCTGGTCTAGGAACAGGTGGATCTTGGTTGTGTACCAAGATGTGATGATGTGTGATCTTCTTCCTCTCTCCCGGGATGGTCCATGAGACCTAGGAGTGCCTACGAAGATGGACATGACCACATTGTTGATGTATCCCTCTTATGCAGTGATGATAAAATTTATAAGTCATTATGAGACTTATGTGGACATGTTTTGCCATTAAAGAGGACCCCTTGACTTTGTTTTTTGATCCCCTCCTGGTCAATTCTGTTTCCCTCCATGTTTAATGTAGTGTTGGGGTTTAATAAGTCATTTTGACTTAATTGATCTTTAATTAATATTTTTATTAATTAATTATTAATTTTCTTTTATTTATTTTTTAGGGTTTGACTTAATCCTAATGTTAAGGTTAAAATAGAAAACCCTAACCCACCCACTTAAGCTATAAAAGAAACCCTCCCCCTCTCATTTTATATTCACTTACACACTCTCTCCTTACTCTTCCCTACTTGCTGCGGCTACCTCAGATTGCTTTCCTTGTTTATGGTGCGGCTATCCTAGTGATCTTTCCTCTTCAGATCTAAGGTATTTGATTGGACTCTTGTTTGGCTGTGAGCTTCAGAGTCTTTTTGTTTTTTCTGGTTAGAGGTATTACAAACCTCTCCTCGATTGCTTTTCTACTGTGGATCTCTCTCGACCCCTGCGAACTGTGTAAGGGTGCCACGGACTGTGTAAGGGTGCCACGGACTGGTTTAAAGGTGCACAGACTGGTGGAAGGGTGTCGCGGCCCTTCCTTGTGGCTGCCACTGTGTAAATAGAGGTGTCACGGCCCTTCTTGGTGGTTGTCGTTGTGTGTAAGAGGCTATGGGTGCCTCCCTTCTCCTGGCTGCCATTTTGTGATAAGGGTTTTCTGCTCATCCTCCCACTGTGTGTTGGATATCTCTTTGTTGTACCTACCTGTGAGTAATTTCACTTTTTTCCATATATGTTTGCTAGTAAGGTTTTACTACTTGTTGCCACAGTTTGTTGGTAGGATTTTACTACTTGCTGCTACAGTTGTTGATGTCTTCCTTGAAGGGTTTTACTATTTGTTGTACCTATCTTTGTGGGTATCTTCCTTTGCTTAAAGGGTTTGACTGTATATTCAGTTCAGTTTTTAGTGTTTACATCAGCCTTTACCTCAGTCCTCCACTTGGTAAAACTGTCTACCTACATTCATGATAGAGATCAAAACCCTAGAGGTTTGATCCTTGAACTTTAAGCTAATTATCTGAGCATATGAAAGAGGATTACATCCACATGTGACAGGTACATTCTTCATTAGCTAGAGGTAAGCTAAGGTTAATCTTTGCGCTCAGAAATTTAGATTATGTTCAGATTTATTTTCATATGTTCAGATCTTGTTGTCTATATTTAAATTTGTTTAAATCATTGTTTTAATGTGTTGATCTACATTTATTTTAGAGAACAGAAATAAAAAGATATCACTGTCTTCTCTATTTTTCAAATTCTAACATCTGGCACATGTCGGAATCTGAGCTTGCCACTTGTCACTGTTGGAGATGACGACCACTGCTAAAAATAGAAATTTCCAAAAAAAGCATCCCGGTCCCAAAAATTTAAAACTTGTCGAAACTAACCCAAATTCTCCAAAAATGCTCGGGATGACTAGGAGACCATCACCATGTGTCCAATGTCTAAAAATAGACACTACTAAAAATAGAAAGTCCTCGCATGTCAATGATATAATACTCGTTGGATTCGATTTTCAGCAAGGAATCTGAATCCGCAATCAAAATCGACATGCGAGCTTTGGTGCTCAACGTGCTAAAAATAGAAATATGTGACCAGTCATCTTGGAAAGGGTCCAAAAGACTCAGAATGTCTCAAGGATCCATAATATGTGCTCAAAATCTGAATCTGGGGCCTGGAGCTCAAACTGCTAAAAATAGAAAGTTCTTGCATGTTACCCGGAAAAGTGCTATTACGCCTAGAATCATGCAAGGACTCTCCCTCTATGCTCAGAACTGCTCCAAACTATTAAGAGACCCACTCAAACCGTGTCTCCTAAAAAGTAGCAACGCTTGTTGTATGTAGACATCTCCCTCAAATGCATGGGAAACCAACCAAACTCTACCTCTTAACAAAACAACCCTGTACTGATCATATACTTGTCTATGATGGGAACCAACCTCCTGCACAACACAAGTGCTAAACTCTAGGAGAATCTCAGAATGTCAGCCAAAATAGTGCATGTTGGCTCTTAACCCTCAAGATTTTCAAGGGTGAAAATCTAGGGGTTAACAGTGCCTCACTGATGTTTTATTCTAGTATTTTCCTTCGAGAAAAGCATGGCTCTAGGAAAATTTTATTGTTATCCATTGGAAAAGAAAGAGGATCTCGATTCCACTAATTAATATTTTATTGTAAAGGAGACTGATGAGCTCAAATATTTATAAGGATTTGCTCTCTCCATTATCTTTCATGGTTGGATTTGGGGAGATTCCCCCTTGGAGATGAGTTGAACATCTTGAAGGCAATACAAGCTAAGGGTTTTCTTTTGTGAGGCATAATGTTTTGAATTCAATATTGCTAAAGATCAATGATGGAAATGTCTTGCTACAAATGTGTTATGAAGGGCTAATTCAAGTAACATTGTTCCTCTCTTAGAAAAAGTTTCATTGTGGTTCATTCCCCTTTTAAAATCTGTGTTTATCGCTGGAAATGTTAATGGTGTATCGTTCTTCTTAATTCAAGCTTGCTGCAAATTTTTATTCTCCATTTTATAGGCACACCCTCATGCATGTTTATGGGTCTTCCTTCATTCAGATTCCCCCGAGTAATTTTCTGCATTAGTGGACAGAAAAGTAAGGGTGGTCATTTCTTTTTTATCCCAGCTACAATACTGTCCTTATCTCATAAGCAAACAGCCCTCCTAGTTTTAGCCTTTGACTCCACTTACCCAATGGAATTGCACTAGTCTTTGTCCACCCATCACCCTATTCATAAAATCTATATTAGAATTTCTGTTTTGTTGAAGTTAACTATTCATTTCACCTTGAACCTCCATTGCATAGCTTTAGCAATCCTAGTCTAGGGATACCCCCACTGTGCCGGAGGAGAGCTGGCCTAAAGTGAGAGGGAACTTGACAGTGGGTAGCCCCTCTTAATTGCTCCAAGGTCTTGCTTGTGCTTTAGGACTTTATCACAAGAGGTGAAGGTTCAGGTGGTAACACTGCCATACACAGAATCTGTAACATTTTAGAAAATGTGCTCTGATAAAATGTTAACTTTCAGACCATGGTATGCACATTCTACTCTCAAAAACTAAACCCTAAATCCTAGGTAGACAAAAACTTTAAAAGGCCAATCAAAACAATGGATCTGCACTAATTTAATATGCTAACACATACTGCTGAAAATAAGAACAGCAGAAATACACTAGATAGAACCACTCAAATCTGCATCTGTATTCTATTACTGCAAAGAAGAAATCTGAAATACACAGCACATAAGCTCAAAATAAAAATTCATTATCAACATTGTGCACCCCTCCATCTCCTTTATCAAATAGAAAGAAGAGGGAAGATACAATGTATCTGGTCACATACATGAAGTGCCCAAGGTGACTCAGTCAAACCCTAACCCTAGTCACATCAACTGGTGCACCCTCCTTGCATGGATAAGTGGACCAAGTGAAGTGAGCCTCAACTGCAAGATGAACTGGAGCATGCAAGCATGCATCCCCTCCTTGAGATCTGCACTCTCTACCTAAACTGGAAACTTATCGTGCATGAGCACCCCAACTGTCTAGGGATATGCACCCTATTAACAAGAGATCACGTATGCTAAGACTAACAAACGAAAACTCCAAAAGTAGGAAAACACTATGTAAAACTGGAACTGTCAAATCTGAAATAGCATCTAAACTGGAATTAACTGAAGGTGGCACATGCATTGACTATGTTATCCACCAAGTTGCACTAAGATGGACTTGCAGTTGAGCCGCCAAGGATTGAACAAGAACTTGTTCAATATCAGAGTTCAGAAGTCCAGTCAGCCACTATGGCCCATTTTCTTCTTCTTCTTCATACCGCATTTCCATACCCCTTGGGGAATTGTAATAAGATGAGTTAGCATGATGAACTTTGTAAAAGGCTTAGCCCCCTAAGACTTAATCATGAGTACATTACTCTAGAGTGAATTTTTTAATTATTAATTATATCTCGCTTGAATTTTTTTTAAGCAAGTTATAATTTCTGAGTTTTTTCACTCGCCACCTCCAAACTTGGAGTGTGTACTGATGGTTAGGCCTTAGTGTGTGTTGTCTAAGTCTAGAGTCTAATGTATATTACCATGCTAATCATCCTCCTAGAGTCTTATGGAAATGCGCTAAGTCCCCCTTAGGTTTTTTAATGTTTTTTGCAAATAAAAAATTTCCTGCAAAAACGAGATATTTTAATTGTAAATAATGCCTAAGTTAAATAAGTGGTACTAGGAGGCATTATATGCCTCAGGAGTATTCATTTTCACACTCAAAATACCCACTTTACCTAAGTATTACCTTTTTGAGGGAAAATAGTGATTATTTAATCACTTAAAGTCATTTTCTCTCAAAAATGTCAAATAAAAGACAAAAAATGAATAAAAATCAGCATCCCTATTATCAAGGAAACATGTCAGAGACATGTTTTGACTTGTCCATTGTTGAGCTTCACTGGGAGTGTGTGGCGCTCAAGGGCGACTTGATTGGAAGTTTGCTTGAGTTATGTGGCAGCCCACTCAAGTTTGGAGGGAGTCTCAAGGGTGAGGTGCACCCCCCTCTCAAGAGGTGGCGCCCTCTTGGAGAGAGGCGCCTACCTCTTGAGAGGTGGTGACCTCTCCTCCCTTCTATCTTGCCAAGGTGGCGACTTCTTGGAGTTTGTAGATGTGTGGCAGCCTTTGCATCATCCACTTGTCTCTTTCCTTCTCCATGTGGTGCGCCCCCCCTCATTGGGAACTTCACCCTTTTTGCTATATAAACAAGCTACCTTTCCCATTGTAAACTAGTTGGAGTTGGGGAGTCTTGCTTGTGGTTGTATACTATTGTAATACTTTCATTTTGAATAAAAGACTTTGGAGGTCAAGAAGGTGTGTTGTACATGTGTGTGAATGCTTGATGCCATTTATGCTTAATCTATGAGGTAATATTTGTCTAATTTCTTGCTTTAAAATTGTTGATTTGGCCTTTGAAGGGTGCTATCACGCTGTAGGATAGGATTTTATCTAGCTTACTTGTTGTTAGATCCTACTATTCATCTATATTTAGAGATTTTGATTTGTATAGATGTTTCGGTTAACTAATATGCTTTTCAAGTCTCTAGTGTAGGTGACACCAATCTTTTAACAGTTTTATTGCAAAGATTTTAAGCTTACAAGTTCTCATAGCTTGGAGTGGTGGTGGAACTTGGTTGTCTCTTCCACAACTTCAAGGATACAAAGACTTAGTGCCTCCTTAATTCATCTGAAGACCCCATTGCCCAAGGGTTCCAATGCTACAAGATTCTTCCTCTCTCATTCTCAAGAAATTTTACATTTTCTTTTGGTTACTTGTTTGCATGTAAGCATTTAGATCTAAGTTTTATTCCAAATCTTTAATATCTAAATTTACATGCAAAGATAAGTTAGATCTACTTTTGTACTTTCAAGTTTCATTTCAAGGTTAGATCTAGCATAGGAAAAGTTACTGTTGGCAAGCTTTTTCATCAAATTTGAAAGAGCTAAAGGTAGTTTCTTTAAAGTGCTTTCATTTTGATATTTGGAAAATTCAAGTGCCCTCTTACTTGTTGTTCCGAACAGCCAATAAAACCATCAAGGAAGATTTTCTTTCAGCTTGCCTTAGTGGCCATATTTTGCTAGTTTAGTTCATCTTTAATTTAGAAATTTTTCCCTATAAGTTTTGATTTTTCCCATAAGTTGTCCAAAGGGATTTTGGGCATCTTTTGGGTTGTTTGCTTGCTTTTTTCTGCGGGTTTTCGGACAGCCAAGGGGAGATTCGGATGAATTTCAGAGGATTTGGACCATCTAGGACCCCGGAAGCACCTATCCTCCTAAACATTTCTGAAAACTTGTAAGCTTAGCGGTCTTGTTCCTATAAGGGACCACAAGCATTTCCCAAAAAAAATCATTGTAACCATAATACAATCAGTGGGCTACTCAATGCCCAGTCTTCATCCCCCCTGGGGTATCGGTGTCTTTTGTGGTTGTCTCCTTTTAGCTTCACTTTTCAGTGTTGCTTTGCTTTACAATTTTAAAAAGATAAAAATCAGTAATAAAATCTATTAAATTTTTATGCTTGTTCAATTTCTTTACCATTTCATATTAGCAGAAGCATAATTGAAGCATAAACCATATACAATAATTGCAATATATAACTAGGATCACAAGAAGAAAACCATGCACAAGATACACAAGAATTTATCCTGGGAAACCCTTCTGCACAAGGGAAGAAAACCCACCAACCTTTCACTAGAATAATTTGTCCAAGCGAAGATACAAGAGTAGAAGAGTAGCGCTACAACTCCAAAAGATAATGCACTAGTCCAATATAGCGAAATACACAAGAGAGAAAGATATCCAAGTGTGTGTTACAAATGAGAGATAGCTCTCCTATATATACATGTCCAAGGTGTGAATTGTCACGTCCAAGTGGTGTCTCTAGCAGGGGCCAACTTGAACCTTTTTGTCTTCTGCGCCAAGCTTGGGCCTTCTTCTTTCTCTTGACATCAGAGTGAAAGGTCTCCTCCATCACGTCACACATGGAAACAACCAATGTGTACATGTCCAGCTCTTCTAGGGGCTACTACCCACTAGAGAACGATGGGCTACAACCCAAGGGTCGTTGGGCACCAACCCAGTACAATATCCCAACCACATGGGCTACAACCCAAGGGTCGTTGGGCACCAACCCAGTATAATATACCAACACATGGGCTACAACCCAAGGGTCATCAAGCACCAACCCAGTACAACTTATCAGTCCATCAATAAGTGTCATACTCAACTCAGTCCATCGAGGAGTATCGTCACAGGTCAACCCAGCTCAGTCCATCAAGGAGTACGATCTGGAGAATGTCTCATGAAGCTGCAATCATCGACACTCCCTCTCAATGAGAGGGGCATTCTCTACCACTCCAAGTTTATCATGGAAGTATTCAAACTTTGACTTGGCAAGGGAGGGGCTTGGTGAGAACATCTGCAATATGCTCATCTGTAGGAAGGTACTACACCAATACTGCTTTCCTCAACACCATGTCTCAAATGTAATGATACTTGATTTCAACATGTTTCGACCTGTCATGAGATACTGGATTCTCCAAGAGCTTCACACAGCTCTGGTTATCGCAATGAATCACAGTGGGATCCAGCATCTTCCCAAACAAGCCTACAAGGAGCTTCTGAAGCCACACTACTTTGCGAGTTGCCATAGAGACTGCAATATACTCGGCCTCTATGGTACTCAAGGCCACAGAAGTTTGCTTCCTGCTACACCAGGAAACCATGGCAGACCCCAAACTAAAGAAACACCCGGAGGTGCTCTTCCTGTCCACAGTGCTCCCTGCCTAATCCGAATCATAATATCCCTGCAACCTCATGTCAACACCAGAAGCATATCTCAAGCCATATCCAGTTGTGCCTCGCAAGTATCTCAACACATGCTTCGCAGCTACCCAATGCATATGTTTCGGTTGACTCATGAACTGGCTAAGTGCACTCACTGCATAGCAAATATATGGTTTGGTGTTAACCAGATACATCAATGATCCAATAAGTTGCCTGTACATAGTTGGATCAATCAAGTCTGAATCGGAAGAAGACCCACTCAACTTCTTCAGATTCGACACCATCGGTGTAGCCATGGACTTACAGTCCAACATCCCAAATCTCCTCAAAATCTCAACTGTATACTTCCCCTAAATTAGGAAGATCTCATCAATTCTCTGCCACACCTCTATTCCCAAGAAATAGTGCATCATGCCAAGATCCTTCATTTCAAACTCAGAGGCCAACTCATATTTTGCACCAAGCAATGAGGCTCTCTACTCCAATGAGAAATAAATCATCAACGTACAAGATCAAAATCAGGGACTCACCATTAACAACCTTATAATACAGGTTGGCATCAACAACACTCCTGCTGAAACCCAAACTCGTCAGGTATCCATCAATCCTTGCATACCAAGCTCGAGGTGCCTGCTTGAGTCCATACAGGGCCTTCTTCAACCTACACACATGGGACTCCTTCCCATGAATCACAAAACCAATTGGTTGCTCGATGTACACCTCTTCCTCAATCTCTCTGTTGAGGAAGGTCGTTTTCGCATCCATCTATGATGTAATCTCCAACCCATGGCTGAAGCAAGGGAAATGATCGTCTGAATGGAGGTGTATCGAGCAACAAGAGCAAATGTGTCCTCATAGTCTATTCCCTCTACCTAAGAGAATCCTCTAGCCACAAATCTCGCTTTGTGCTTCTCGATGCTCCCATCAGCTGCATGTTTGATCTTATAGATCCACTTGGAAGTCACCATAGACTTCCCCTCAGGTCTCAGAACAATATCCCACACATCATTCTTCATGATGGACTGATACTCCTCCATCATGGCATCTTTCCATACCTATTGACTAGATGCCTCCTCATAACAGGAAGGCTCAGAATCAATGATGTGGCTCAACGCTGCAACATAGCTCGAGAATCTCTGAGGTCTCTTACTCTCTCTGAAAGTACCACGGGGAGTTGCATGTCCCTCTACCTCCTGCAAAGTTTGGCGAGCCCATGCAGGCCTTTTCCAACCTACTGCAATATCTCTAGGAACATCAACAGGATCTACAGAATCTACTAGATCAACAGGCTCAACAGGCTCAATTGGCTCCCTCTGAACTATTGAAGGGTGAGGGGGAGAAGACACCATCTCCTCCTGGTTCTCACTGTCAATCTCCATGTGAGATCCTCTAGATCTCTTGAAGGCTACCTCCTCTTCAAAGGAAACATCCCTGTTCACCTCAATCTGTCTTTGACCTGGGATGTAGATCCGATATGCCTTCAAAGACTCATTGTACCCAACAAATGTACCCTTTCTTCTGAAGGGTCTAACTTCATCCTTTTCTCCTTGGGTACGTGAATGTATACAGGAACCCAAATATCCTAAGGTGTCCAACCTCAGGCTTCACTCCGGCGAAAGCCTCCTAGAGAGTCATGTTCCTCAAAATCTTATTAGGGCTCTTATTCTGAACATGCACTGCGGTCATGGATGCCTCTGCCCACAAATGCATAGGCAAACTCTGATCGTGAATCATAGCCTTAGTTGCCTCAACAATGGATCTGTTCTTTCTCTCTGCAACCCCATTATGTTGAGGGTTGTAAGGAACAGTGTAATCCCTCTTGATCCCTGCCTCAATGCAGAAATCACAAAAACCCTTGGAGGTGTACTCTCCTCCATTATCTAATCTCGGTATCTTGATCTTCTTTCCGGTCAGGTTCTCTACTTGTGCTTTGTACTCCTGAAACCTGTTTAGAACTTCTTCAGATTCCTTGGATTTCAAGAAGTAAATCCAAGTCTTCCGAAAGTAGTCATCAACAAAGATCACATAGTACAAGTATCCACTCAAAGAAGCAATTGTCATAGGCCCACACAAATCTGAATGCACCAAGTCCAAGATCCCCTTAGATCTGTTGTCACTGCTCAGAAAAGACCCCTTGGCATTCTGACAAAAGAGCACAACCTCTGCAAATGCCATCATGCTCTACACGGAGCTCTGGGAAACCTGTCACCATCTTCCCCAAAGCGAGAAAAGCTCTATAATGCAAATGAGCAAGACTCCTATGCCACAACTCACTTAGACTGATAGAATCATGCACCAAAGCCTGAACCGATCGAACTGTCAATCTGTACAAATTGTCTTCTCAAACACCAATCACCCGAGTTGATCCCATACTAGAGTTCTTGTGTCGTGCAAGAACCTTTCCATCAGAGAAGGCAACCTTGTAGCTTTTGTCCTCCAAGGTTGAAATAGAGACAAGGTTCTTTCTCATCCCAATACAAACAATACATCACTCGAATGAAGCAGGGTACCAGAGTCTAACTGGAAGTGGCCCCAGTTCCCTTTACAGTATCCTCGGCATCACCACCAAGTACAACATGCAACCGAGAGTCTTTTTCTACTAAATCTGTAAGGTGCTCTCTACATCCAATCATATGTCTGGAAGCACCACTATCAATTAACCAAATATCACTGTTAGTAGGAACCATACATGAGAGGACTGAAATAAAGAAGAACTCCTCATCGTCCTTGTTTGCATTTCATGACCTCTTCTGGGGTGGCTCTCGGTCAACATCAACGGTGGAGGCATGCTGCTTTCCCTTCTTCCACAAAGGTCAATGTCTGGAATAGTGACCAAACTTCTCACATTTGAAGCACTGAATCTTTGAAAGATCCTTCTTTTTATGCTCAGGAGTTGGTCTAGACTTCCCTCCTTTGAATGGTTTTCTGGAACCTCTTCCTTTGCCTTTCCTTGCATGAGAGGCAAGGGCTTGACTTTCATCATGATGGGAACCTTGCGCACCTCTAGTTGCAAGTTTGGTCTCCTCCTGAGTACAATCTTCCCATAACCAATCAAACTTAGGCAATTTGGATCACCCACTAATACTCTAAATGAATGGCTCCCAATAACTTGGAAGACCATTAAGAGTCAACATGACAAGTTCTCTATCTGAGATGATCTCTCCAATGGTGCCCAACTGATCTCAAAAATATTCAAGAAGAAGGTGGCAACTATATCTTCCTTAGTCATCTTGACATTCTGAAACTGGTGTTTCAAGGCAATAGCTCTATTGGTGTTGTTGCTCTCAAGCAACTTCTTCAAGGCGTCAAACATCTTTTTAGTTGTCTTTAGTTTGGAGATGTACGGAATCAAATGATCTTTCATAGAGTAGATAATGATCTTTCTAGCTTTTGCATCATTCTTCTTCCACTGAGACTTTTCTGAAGCATCATTTGGTTCTGGCACAACTTCTTTCACAAACTTTATCAAATCACTCTCTTCCAGAGTGATGAGTAACCTAGACTTCCAAGAGTCAAAGTTAGCAACTCCATCAAGCCTATCTTCCACTAGGACACTTGTCACCATGGCTGGAGAAACCCTAGGACTGAAAAATCCCAAAAATTTAAACTCCTCCAATCTGCAATCTGAGTGTTGCAGGAGGTGCGCTAGGGTAGGGCGAACTGCAGCAAAGGGCTATCGCAGTGCATAAGGGGTAGCGAGCTGCAGAAGAAGGCTAGCAAGCTTGTGCAAATGGCTTCTTCAACAACACTGCTCTGATACCATGCTAAATTTTTATACTTGTTCAATTTCTTTAC
>ML807665.1:169173-180977 GCA_009831015.1 Picea engelmannii
AGTTGTAAAAGTCGAGTTGCATAAAGTTGCATAGTTTCATAAGTTGCACATTGCATGCATGCATGTCATGTGCATGCTGAGTTAGTTTACATGCATGCTCAAGTCAAGTTCTAAATTCGAACTAAGTAAAGTTCTAAATTCAAGCTGAAGTGTAAAGTCGACTTATGACATTCATGCAATCAAGTTACTAATTCGAGCCCTCTCCCTCCTCCTCTCTACGCCTTTATATGCAGAGGTCGACCCTCATTCTACACACAATGTTATGCAGTGTAAGGGTGAAGGAGGAGAGGCAGTGTATCAGTCCAAAAGGCAGCGAAGGTACTCTGCTACAGTGCTGCTACATATCAGTCCAAAGGCAGCGAAGGTACTCTGCTACATTGCTGCTACATATCTGTCCAAAAGGCAGCGAAGGTACTCTGCTAACAGTGCTGGTACATATCAGTTCAAAAGGCAGGAAAAGTTCTCTGCAAACAGTGTTGATATATATCAGCAGAGAAGGCAGCAAAAAAGTCCTAAGGCAGTGTATGAATTCTGTCTATAGTACTGGTATCTAATAGCAGAATAGGACAGCAAAGTCTGTCTACTTTTACAGATCACACAGTCAGGTCAAAGTCATCTTGGCAAGCTCATTTAAGAGCAGAATTTCATGGTGGAATTTTTGTAAGTAATCATACATTATCTTTGCAATAAAAAGAAATTGTTTGCTGGGGTTTTTCTCCCTGTATAGGGTTTCCACAGGGTACATGTCTTGTGAATTTTTCATGCTGGTAAATCTATGGTATTGTTGTTCAGATTTATGAATCATATTAAGCTATGTATTGCAAAAACAAAAGAACATATCAGCAATTTAAAATCAAGCTCATAATTTAACATTGTCAACCATGGATTGAAGAGAGATCTAACAAATCCAATCTTTTACTATTTGTTTGACTTGTCATGGAGTTAGTTAGAGAGTTAATAATATTTTATTGTATGAGAGAAAAGACTCACTGTATAAAGAGGGGCTCTCTCTTCGTTGTAATGGTTGTTGGGAAATTGGGGATTGAAGAGCACTCCCCTTGGGCTACATTGCACATCATTTTGGCGAGCTTAAATGAAGATTGGAGGTATTGCATCTATCTTATGTGAGGCTTTATTTTTTGCAATTCTTTCACATGTTGTTTATTTTGTAGGAAACCCTTGTAACTAATCATTAAGGCCTTGTAATAGTGTATCTACCATTTGGATAATGTAATGTGACGATTTCAATTTCCGTCTCTCTTATATTCATTGTTGTTATATTAAGCTTGCATATAACAAACTAAAATGTTGTTTGAATTAATATAACATCACCTTCATGGCTTTGTTTTAGAGTAACACGCCTAGGTCTCCAAGGATAATTTTCTGCATTAATTTTCAACAAGCTAAGGCTAATTTGTGGCATGCATAGCAGCCCTTATTTGCCTTACATATTCATGTATTCGCCCTTTGAGATCCATGCCTATTTGACTCCATTTTTCCCAAGATTTGGTAAGCATTAGTCTTGAAGATTTCAATCACCTTTTTGTTCTCATACCATTCATCTTTTTCACCTACACTACAACCATACATTTTGTTAAGGCTTACTCTTCAAGCATCACCTAGAGCCTCCACTCCATAGCCTTAGCAATCTTATTTAGGGAAGCCCCCCTTGAGTTGGAGAAGAGCCAACCAGAAGATAGAGGAAGGGCTACTAAGGTAACAGTGGATAGCCTTCTTGAGTTACACAATGCTAGTACTTGGTTCTTGTGACTTTACGCGTTGTGGGCGCTAGATTTTGTTGTAACATGTAGGATGGGATTCTGGTCAGTCGATTGAAGAAATATCTATATTATCAAAACAAGCACCTCATGCATGGCATGAAAATATTGATAAATTCTTTGCAATGGTTTCAAATTATGTGAATCCAATCATAATTGTTAAAATTAAGCAGTTGCAAGAGCCATTCTCCGGGAGGATGGCAAAGACCCTAGCTAAGATCTAGGGCCCCTAGTGCACTCCTGGGGTTCTTGGTCTGGGACCAAGCAGTTAGAGCCATGGCAAAAGACCCTAGTGAGGGCCTCCAATGTATTGTTGGGGTTCTTGGTCAAGGACCAAGCAATTTGATGATAAGTCCCTAGATGTGTTCTAGGGCCCCTGGATGTGTTCCAGGGAATACTTGCTCGGTGCTTGGATAGATCCTTGGTTGTGTACCTTGGTGGATAAGACCCTAGTGGTGATCTAGGGTCCCCAGACACATTTTGGGGTATCCTGGTTTGGGACCAGGCAGTTCTTGGTCAAGGACCATGCAGTTTGATGATATAAGTCCCTAAGATGTGTTCTAGGGCCCCTGGATGTGTTCCAGGGAATCCTTGCTCGTGCTTGGATTGATCCTTGGTTGTGTACCTTGGTGGATAAGACCCTAGTGGCAATCTAGGGCCCCAAGATGTGTTCTGGGGTATCCTGGTCTGGGATCGGGCAGTTCTTGGTTAAGTACCAAGACGAGATGATGTGTGATCTTCTTCTCTCCCAGGATGGTCCATGAAACCTAGGAGCAGTTAAGAAAAAGGACATGATCACATCATTGACCTTCCTCTTATGCTGGGATGATAAAAGCTTATAAGTTATCATGAGACTTATGTGGACATCTTGCCATTGAAGAAGAACCCCCTTTGACTTTGTCTTGCTCTTAATGTTTAATATGACGTTGGTCTTTTCTAGTCACCTTGACTTGTTGACTTTCTAATAAATATTTTTATGATTAAAATATTCATTATTTTTAATTTGTTTTATTGTTGGGTTTTATTTTAACCCTAACGATAGGGTTAATTTAGTTAACCCTAACCTACTTCCTAAGCTATAAAAAGAAACCTCTCCCCCTCACCCACTCTCACTTATTCTTATTCCTCCAAAACTATTCTTGGTCTGAAATTTGTTGCGGCTCTCTTGTTCTAATTGGTATTGTGGTGCGGCCTCCTTTGGATCTGTTTTTTCTCTTGGTATGAAGGGTGCGGCCTCCTTGGTTCTGGTTTTTGCTGCAACCTCTCCTTGTTTCAGTTAAGGTGTGGCCTCCTTGGATTCCTTGTTCTCTTGCTGTCTAGTGGTGCAGCCCTTTGGACAGTCCTCTTGCTGATTGGGTATGCGGCCTCCTTGGTTTGTTCTTGCCGTGGGTATGCGGCCTTTCTTGGACAGTTCTTGCTGGATTACATTGCGGCCCTCTACTTGGATGCTTTCCCTAGCTGGTTTAAGGTGCCGCCCTCTCCTTGGATCCTCCCTCTTGCTGTTCTTAGGGAGCAGACTCCTGCTTGACAGTCCTCTTGCTGGTTTAAGTGGTGCGGCCCTCCTTTTGGAGCAGTTCTGTGCTGCGTATAGGCTGCGGCCCCTCTTCTCCCCTCTTCCCTAGTCTGCCACTGAATGTGGTTGCTGATTGGGGTTTGTTGTTTGAGGTTTTTGCTGATTGGGGTTTTACTGCTGCTGCCCCTCTTTTTCTGGTGCCACCTATTGCAGCGGCTGTCTTCCTTCCACTTGCTGTTTGCTGCAACCATCTAACTGTTGTTGCACCTGTTTGCCTTTTGCTGTCCTATCACTAGTACCACCTATGTTACTTCTATGCTGTTTTGTTTTGGACAGTTTTGCTAAGGCTGTAAGTGGCCTTTCTTTTGGACAGTAGTGTCCTTGCCTCAGCCTAATATTTATTGTTTGGTATGCTGGCTAGTTTTCTGATATTTACCCTAAGTTCTTCTTGGCAAAACTGTTCACAAGTCCATGATGAGATCTACCCCTAAAGGTTTGATCCATGACTCTTATAGCTTTTTCTGAGCATACAGAAAAGAGGATAACAGCAAGCTAATCAGGTAAATCTGTTCTTTGTTTTTGGCTATGGTAATGTTCAGATCTATTTCTTGTTTTTGTTAATGTTCAGATATAGTTCAGATCTGTTTTCTTTAGTAATGTTCAAATCCATTATATTATCTCTGTTATTAGTTTACATCAGAAATTTTTGAGTATATTGCTGATCTAAAAAAAAAAACTACTGTAGTAAAGAAAAAAAAAAAGTAAAAGGATATTTCTGTTTCTAGTTTGCCCTTGAATTTCTAACAATAATGTCTATGTAAAAAATGAGAATGTAACATTTTGTTGATTTTTCTTTATGTGGATGATTTCATAATTACCGGTAATTGTCAAATTTCTATCTTTGATATAAAGTAGAAGTTGAAGGATACATTTGAAGTCTTACAAATGGATGATGATATCTTCATTTTTCAACCCAAATATTCACTTGATTTATTACAAAGATTCAAGACGGATGATTATAAACCTTGTAAAACATTGTTTCAATTGGGCATTAAACAATAAGGAGCGTGATTCGCTGAAAATCAACGCTACTTTACATAGGCAACTTGTTGGGAGTCTAATTTAATTCACTCACAATCAACCTTATATTTCATTTCCTTTTTCCAGATTCATTCAAGATACTAGGGAAAGTCATTTGAAAGCAGTCAAAAGGATTGTTCATTATGTGAAGGGAACATCTCAATTTTTATATTGTGCCAACAAATCTTTACAGTTGATCGAGTACACCAAATCAAACTAGACTGGTGATACCAACAACCGCAAGTTCGACCTCTAGTTATGTATTTACCCTTGGGTTAGGACCAATTGTATGGTCATTTAAGAAGCAACAACTAGTTTCACTATCAACCACAGAGACAGAATACAGGGTTGTGGTGAATGCAGGGATAGATGCTATGTGGATTCACAATTTGATGGCAGAGATTGGCTTTCCTCACACAAAATCGACTACAATATATTGTGATAATCAAAGTGTGATTCAGGTAGCTAATAATCATGTTAAACACAGTAAGATGAAGCATGTGGAACTCCATGCACATCATGTCAGACAATTAGTACAGAAGAATGTGTTATCTCTTGTTTATTGCGGTACAAATGATCAGACTGCAGATATGTTTACAAAGTTAATGACTAGACCTAAGTTTGTGAAACTTCAGTCGATGCTTGGACTCCATGATCTAGAAGTTGTCTTGAAAGGGGGGTGTTGATGTAGTGACACCTTCTAATCCTCTAATTGTGTTGAAGGTGGGATGTCAGAATATGATGATATTGGGAAATATGTCAACCCAACATACGTATCTAGTTGAGCGACCAGTGGACCTTAGTCAATGGGCCGGAGCAGCCAACAAAGTCTACTGGATATCAATGGACTAACCAACGAAAGTCATCTCAATCAAGTTGGAGAGACTGCTCTAAGAGGATAATTGTCTAACTGCCTGAGCGGATTTTGTCAAACAATCCAACCAACCGGGACCACCCTGGGTAATCATCTTCAACCCAGTAAACCAGATTTCTTGGAGATCTGGGAGATCCTCAAGTATAAGTAGATGAGCTCAAATGAGCTCATGGGTGAGTGAGATGTATAGATGAAGAACAATAGTGAAATGATGTTTCTCTATGTTACATCTATGGGTTTAATAGTGCCTACCAATATTTAACCGGTGTCTTTAAACATCACCTGTTCCTACTCAGACAGTCTTGTTCTCATCTATCTTCAGCATTCCTCCTGTGTTTAAACACTGACAAGAATAAAGATAATCTAGTCATGTTTCTTCCTCCTCTGTATGATGAAATAGAATGCTCTAACAATAGAGGATTTGAACAAAGTCAAAGTCAAAGTCAAATTTTAGGCACACAAATGTCTTTATTCCCTAAGTGTACACATGCAAAGAAAGAGAGGACCCATTATGAGGATCAACAGAATCTACTCCTTACACATGATACTAATCTGATCATGAACAGCATGCTACTATGATAGAGTAGTTGGCAGTACAACCATTAAGAGATGCTGAAGGACTTGGCCAGTTATATTTTAAAGGATATGTCCCAAGCCATGAGAGAAAGGATCAAATTTTGACTCTATTGCATGTTCCTAACAGCATGTCCACAGTCCGGCACATAGAGAAGGAAGTGTATTCTCTCGACCACACAGAAGAGTGGTCATGAATCCATATTGATGATCAGCAGCAGAGGTTAATAAAGACAGTTGTATGCCTACTATGGAGTGATGAAATGATGCCCAACCTGATTTTCAAGGATAGTTGGGTGGATAAGGGGTATAAAGACCCAATCAAGGCATGGATGGAAGCTTTTTACAGGAGTAAAGGAAAATATCAGCAACAGATTTCATCCTAGACAATAAATGATATGATTCTAGAGATTATTGTGTTAGCTTTTGGGGTAGCTCGGACATGTACTTCTGCATTGGCGGTGCCTAGCATGCAGAGGTGTCCGAGCGACACTCTCTAGAGTGGCTTTTATTTAATAACTCAAGTGACTTTTATAAAGTTGAGTGATTTAAGTGATTTAAGTCATCTCAATGAGAGATTAAGTCATAGTCGTTGATCTCAAGAGATCAAGATCAGATCTTGATCGTTGATCACTTTGGAGATAGGGTTTTAGTCATTAGGAATTATAAAAGCATATCTAAGGAGAGTGAGAGGTACACAATGAGTGCGTAGGAGCAAGAGGGAGTCTTGCTCATGTACTTGTGTTTGAGTGGGCAGGGCTGAGGAAAGGGTGCAGGGGCAGCGAGGGAGATAGCAGCCCGCTGGGCTAGGCTATCAGCTGCAGCATTGTAATCCTTTGATGGACCATTATCCCAGGATGGGAACCCAAGATTTTATCTAATAAAATCAAACATAGAACTGGTTTTCCCGCAAGGATTTTTCCAGGGGTGTTTGCCTGAAATCTCTTGTGCAATGTGTGTTATAGCTTTTGTGTTTTATGCTTCCGCTGATTTTCGTTGAGTAACCTAGTTGCGCTTTAATTCAATAAATGTGTTTTGCTCAAAATTAACTGCCAGGTGCTAGATTCAGGAAATTCAACATGGTATCAAAGCGTGGACTTTGAAGGCGAAGCCAAATTACACGAGGCGAGATTTTGCACTGAGGAAATTTTTTGCAAGTTTTGTTGGAGCTGCGACGTAAAGTTGATAACCCAGAAATATTTTTTTTTAAAAAGGTGCAGATCATACGGATCCGTACAAATCCGTGCAGACTGATGCAGAATCGGGTCATACGAAGTAGTCGCCAATTGATTGAGGGTCATGTCGGTGACTGTTGATGAGTTGAAGGGTCTGTGAGGCTGAATTGGACTGAGAGAACAGCAGCCACGGACAAGTGAAGAGTTGCAACCAGTTGATCAAGCTTGTGTTTTCTGCTGAGACAACAAGTGAGATCGAGCTCAAGGGAGTCGCCAAGAGGACAGCCGACAAAGAAAAGATGACAGACAAGAAGCCTGCAGCAAATCGTGGGCTATGAGGTTGACAGCTCCAGCAAAGGATCAGCCGCTGCAGAATTGCTAGAGGTCGTGTACAAGGAAAATTGACAACGAAGGATTGGTGTATTGTTTGTTGAGACAATCGCGTGAGAAGGCGGAGGAGCCGCCAAAACCGACCGTGAAACTCAGTCGCCATAGCAAGGACGCACGTGGAGGTCGACGGATGGTGGAGGTATAGAGTCGTTGGCTAATTGATCCGTGTGGGGTCGAGAGGCAGTAAGGCATCAGCAGCAAAGGAAGGACGGGCGCATGAGAGCTGGGTGATGCATGCTACAGCAAGGAGTCGTGATGAGAGTGTGTGGAGAAGCCACAAGAGTGGAGGCTAGCCGCCAGTGTATAAGCTAGCGGACAGAGGTCGAGGGGCACTAAAGGGTCGAGCCAGAGGCGGCATACAGTGTAGAAAGAGGTGGCTGGCAAGAAGAGCCGCCATAGCAGCCAAATCAAACCGCCAAAGTAGGCCGCCATTGTAACAACAGCTGGTTGGCCCGAGAAAAAGTAGTCACCAGTCAGGTGCAGCAGCGAGCGCAGCTACCAAAGGAGAAACTAGTCGCTTAGTGCTGAGAAGTGAGCGTCCAGCAAGGTAAGAGCACCCGCAGAGAGCCAAGAGGGTATCCGGGGAGTGAGCAGGTGCCTTGGGAAGCAGCCGGGAATGCCCAGAAATTTTCGGGCAGGGGGCAGCTACCCTGGGCAGTGCCTAAAAAGGCTTCGGGCCGCCCAGAAAAGGACCCGGGCAGCAGCAGGAGGCTGCGGGAAGCCTTGGGCAGGGGTCCAGGCAGTGGGCAGCAGGTTCGGGAAGTTAAATTTTGAGTTTTCAAAAGGTTGTCATGATGGCAGCGTTGGGATGGGTTGTGGTCAATGGCTCATCTCGCCATATGATGGGAATGAAGACGATGTTCCTTAGTGTTTCAGAGACGAGCTTAGACTTGGATGTGCGATGTGGGGCTAGCACCATGCATGCAGTGAAGGGGGTTGGATGCGTCAAATTCCAACTAGAGTTAGGAGGACCCCCCCTCAAACCCCCTCGCGCGCCCAACGCAACGTAGCAGACGCTAGCTAGTCGTGCAAAGAATATAACACATACCCAACATTCTCCCACTTGTTGTTTTCTTTGCATACAGGGGGTTACAAGGTTACATAGTCAACAATCCAGGGCAGCAATTCCCATAGATCCTCTACACCAAGAGAACTTCTCAGTGCTCACAGATTTTGTTAATGAATCTGCAACATTCTTCAAAGTGTCCACCTTCATCAGCAACACTTTCTTTTCTTCAACCATGTCTCTCACAAAGTGATATTGAACATCAATATGCTGTCTTTGAATGATAAGTCGGGTTCTTCGCCAAAAAAATTGCACTCTGACTGTCGCAATCTATCCTTACAGCTTGTTGTACCAACCCAATACCTTAACACAATCTTTGTAACCATACTGCTTCCTTGCTTGCATGAGTGGTTGCCATGTATTCAGCTTTTGTAGTTGAAAGTGCCACTACACACTGTCTTTTGTTCATCCAACTGATTGCTCCTCAAAACAGGTTAAACACATACCCGCTTGTAGATCTCCTACGATCCAGATCTCCATCCCAGTCTGCATCCACAAAGCCATGTATGTCGAACACTCTATCCAATTCGGGTCTTCCTTGGTAGCACAATCCATAGCTAGCAGTGCCACGCAAATACCTGAAAACCCTCTTTACTGTTGTCCAATACCCTGGTTTTGACATATACCTGCTCAAAACTCCCACTGTATGTGCAATGTCCGATCTAGTACAGACCATTGCATACATCAAACTGCCAACTACACTCGCATATGGAACACGAGACATGTCCTCCTCCTCTTCCTGTGTCTTGGGACACTAATCCGTAGATAACTTTACACCAACAGGAATAGGGACCCTGACCAATTTACATTCCTGCATATTAAACCCCCTGTATACAATGGAGTATTACCAACCTTTAAAAGGCTTTACTACATGCAAAACCATGGGCTGTGAAACCACGGGCTACCAAAACCACCACTATTTACCTAACAACTTTGACTCTTTTACCGAGTCAACTTTAACCTAATATTCCCCCCTTTAAACTTGACGTGGGGTTTCCCATGACCAAATCGGCCAAACCGCCAAGTGAGTCTGCACCACTCACCTCTAGGCCCTACCCCCCCCATCCGACATGTGCCCCCCTATCACCTAGGTCTACGTCTAGACTTTACTAGCAATTTACTAGGGGTACACATGCCTAATCAGGCCTTATAGTCGTATGCCCATTTACATGCAATTTTCAACTCCATTAATTTTATTTTTTTTTGGTAGCTATCCTCTCACCTTACCATCTCTTTGACCTCAATCACCAGCTCGACTCTCCATAGCATGCTCCTCTCTGTATTATGCGCCCACGAGAAACTCTACCACTGCCTTRAATCTAGTTGATCCCATCAACACTCCGTTTTGTGCTTGCACCAACCAATGMGAGCCTCTAAGATCCATAGTTTTCTTTCCATATTTGCTCCGAGAAGTCTGTGACCAACTACAGATCTATCTTCACCAAATATCCACAATTTAMRAGGAATGKCTTTCCACACTCCTTGTTGTCTGCTTGTGTACCCTTCATTTATGCCCATAATTATCATCGAGCAATGTAACGTCGAGACAAGACCACCCCTCATTGCACATCTTCCACTGGTGTAAGGGGCGTTTAGCCTCACGACCTGCGTGCCACCRAAAATCGATTCTCCATTAGGAATTTCGAGTGAAAGACTGAACCTCCCACTACCCCCATGGCGAAGGTGCATATGACATCGTCCRGAATTCGGTTAAGGCATGGCTCTCAAGATGTCTTCAGCGTGCCAGTTCACTGTAATGAATGATTTTTCATTCTTTCCATGAGACTCCACCAATACTTGGACAGAATTCTGGCCACACAATCCTCTCCTTCACTTGTAATTTCATCATCGATGTTTGTCTCAACGATCACAAGGAAGCTCATATGAATATTCCTGTCGAGCATAATTTCTCTCTTTTCTCCATTTCAAAACCCTAGCCATTAACAGTACGACTACTAATGTTGCCATTTTCGCCAGTACTTACGATTTCAGTGATAGGGAAGGGCGCTTATATCTCAACCGCATCACCAGGAGATGTTCGACCCTGTCATCTATCAAGGCCTTAGGGATAGCATTCACGCTCGAGTTTAAACTGTCAAGATCAATTCTCGCTAACCCCCGAAAGGTCGAGATTATGCCTTTCACAATTGAATCTGTTGGCGTTGGTCTAGATATCCACCCAGAGGAGCTACCATTCTCCACCGACACCCACGATTTTCGTCCTCAGACCGAAACTCCCTTCTCCGTCGAGCCAAAGCTCCAGAGCAACCAACACAACCTTCTTCTCATCGTGTCTTTCATCAGCAGGCGCCCATCTCTCAAATCCGGGCATCCAATCAACAGATCTACCTTTGACACTTCATCTGCCCACTCATGGCTCTCGATATCATTAGTCCAGGTCAACTTAGCTCTGATAACATATTAAAAAACAAGAGAGATAAAAACATAGCAACATGCACACATAACAAACAATATTTCTCCTGGAAAACCATTGCGGGAAAAACCAGCTAACAATAGATCTATTAGTGTTTTTGGCCAAACCCGGCCAAGTGAGCCTTCACCGCTCACATCCTTGGTCGATTACAATGGAGTATTACCAACCTTTTAAAGGTTTTATTACATGCAAAACCATGGGTTGTGAAACCACAGGCTACCAAAATCACCACTATTCACCTAACAACTTTGACTCTTTTACCGAGTCAAGTTTAACCTAACACATCTCGCCATATGATGAGAATGAGGCCGATGTTCCATAGTGTTTCAGAGATGGGCTTAGACTTGGATGTGCGATATGGGGCTAGCACCATGCATGCAGTGAAGGGGTTGGATGCGTCAAATTCCAACTAGAGTCAGGAGGATCTCTGGAGGTGGCAGAGATTCCAGGGCTGAAGGTAAATTTTCTCTCAGTATCAGCCTTGGAGGACATGGGGTATGCAATTACGTTCGAGGATGGACATGTACTCATACATTTAGAGGGAGCAGATACCCAGGATGCAGTAGCAAGGCTTGGCATCATAGAGGTTATGATGCACAGGGTGTTGGGACAGCCTATAGTGGGGTCCAAGGGGATATTGGATCGTAGATCAGATCAGAGTGCAGCTACAGCAGCAGCAAATCTGATGGGGTCAGAGATAGATCCAGAAGAAGGTTCTTCCAAAGGTACCTTCCTCACTAAGAGGAAGTGTTAGATTTTGGGGTAGCTCAGACAGGTACTTCTGCATTGGCGGTGCCTAACATGTGAAGGTGTCTAAGCGACACTCTCTAGAGTGGCTTTTATTTAATGACTCAAATGACTTTTATAAAGTTGAGTGACTTAAGTGATTTAAGTCATCTCAACGAGAGATTAAGTCATAGC
>ML807666.1:13709-57542 GCA_009831015.1 Picea engelmannii
TTTGAACAACTAGTTCCTTTACTACTATTTCATGCTGCTACATTTGCTCTGTTTATTTTTGCAAGGAATATTGTTGAGCCTGCATCTGTCTTGACACTGTGTCCTTAGTTGAAAACTTTTCTGGGAAGGCTTCCACTTTGTGTTCATGTTGTTGTGCTCCTACCTCTGTGGGTATGTCGGTCATGATCTCTACTAGTCCTAACTCAGGGATGTTACCATCCTGGGTGTCGATTTCCTAGAGTTCGACTTCCTGAAGACCGAACGGATGTTGTATATATTCAAATGGGTGGACCGATTCAATTGGTATGTGATCGACCAATTCATGTTGTTGTGCAATTTCGACTGGTTGATCCGACTAGATTGATATTCATTCGACCAAATAAGGCTTCTATGGTTAGTCGATCTCGATCTCCTTGTCGACCGACATAGATGATTGGTCTGACTGAGTTGCTTCTGACGACTCAACAATTACAACTTGTCTCTTCTTCTTCTTTGCAGGTCATTCCTCAACTATGGTTATTGGCTCAGGTGGTGGAGATTCTATTGTCAAATCGATTGGTGGGATGGTCACTCTCCTTTTGCCTGGTTTTGGCTGTCTTGAATTCTAATTTTGATTGATTCTTTGTGACCTTGTCTGGAGTTACCACAATGGTCACACTTTTGAGTATCTTATGCCTCCATGCTCCCCTTGTTTCAATCTGTCATAGGGTATTTTTGATTTGTTTGACCTGTTGTTTTTGTACTTTAGATTTTTCCATGGCTTCCTCCATTCCAAGTCCAACTGATGAGGTTAACATTTTCATCGTAGCAGTCTCCTGCCAGGTTTTCTTTTCTGTTTGCTTGATTTTTTCTGCAACCTTGTTGGTGATACTAGTCATCTTTTCTTAAATGATAGAGTCGTTAAATTCGATACCTTCAGTCGACTGGAAAGTCTCTCACCATATTTCCTATGTGTTGAAAGATATTTCTTCACCTTCGACTATTGTTTTTCCTTTATCTTTTTTTGTTGGTTGCTTTCTTTTCCCGTGCAAGGGTCATGTAGGAACAATTGTTAATGCTTCTAAGTCTTCAACAAATGGTACTGCATATTGCTCTTCTTATCTTTCTTACTATTGTTCAAAGTCGGTGAGGAGAAGTATCAAAGGTAGTATTGGTTGGTTAACTTTAGGAGGAATTTCTATCTCTTTGTTTGTTTGTCTTTCTAATTCAACAAATATTTCTTCTTTTGTTGGCTGATAATGTAATTCTTCGGGTTCTGGGGTCGACTCCAATCCACCAAAGTTTGGCGTAGTCAATTTCTAGTTGAATATGGCAGGGCGTCGACAGGGCCCGATGAAATGACTGCTTAAACTTCCATATATGTGAGCTATATTTTAAAATTTTCACCCATAGTCGAAACATTTCTTGTGGAGGTAGCGATCTTGAAGCGCCTTCCTGCTCTGTTGCAAACAATTTATATTTTTCCTAATTGTGAACGCAGGGTTGCTGACTTGACTATATTTCTCCATTTCTATCCATATTAATAAAGAAGGGAATTTGATGGACTTCCTATATTATTGGCATTCTTTACAGTCAATCCATATGATTTTGACCATGTATTCATACCAGTTGAATATTTCTTCCTTTTTAAATATTTGGTTGATTGACCCTATCATGGTCATTTTGACATCAAACACTCGACCAGTTGGTGTAAAGAATAAGGATACAATTATGGTGGTCCATCTTGCGTATAATTCGGGGATATTTTTGATAAGTAACCCATTTGAATTTTTTGTTGTAGTCGACCTGGTCAACATTTGCATTTGAATTTTTCGGGACCTGGACCCCCGTCTTTGGAATGTCGGTGATTCTGTGAAGCCCACATGTTATTGTTATTGGCTCGTCAAGCCAGTGATATCCATCAAGATACCACCTGATAATAAAATTTTATGCTTCTTCCTTCCATCGCTCGAAGAAAAAATTTGTGGTGCTCCTAGGGGGTGTCTTATTCCTGCCTTTGCTAGGAATTATGTCTCAGGCTTCTAATAGTTGTTCTCCATCCCCCAATCTAGAAATATCGCCACTATTTGTTCCAATCTATATCCTCCATGTATATTTTAACCTTGTTTAATAATTTACTACAAACATATTTTCAATAAAAGAACATAAAATATACAATGGAAAATACACACATTACATAGAGATTTTCCCCTAGAAACCCAAACTGGAAAAACCAACATATTCTATATTCATTCTCATCATACATTGTTTACAATACAATATACATATAGGAGTGAGCAACATCCAAAACCCTAATCCGATGACCTGGATTAGTCAACAACCCTAATTCCTTAACCATAAATAGAAAACCATCGACAAAAAACCATGTGCCAAAAAACCGCCCAAAAACGGGCATGAAAACCAAGGACAAAAATAACACGGGTTGTCAGATATTCTGCATTCAAATTTGCAATGAAGTTGTGGTTGTTCTTATGAACAGTTATCTTGGCCTTGATCCTTCCTCTATCTCGACGACTTGTCCTCTCATTCTCGACATCTCTATGTCTAATTCGACGGTATTCAATAAGTCGGGGAAAGTTGAAGGTTTGCTCGGGTGCTTAGTCGGCTCTTTACTCTGCTGTGGGGGAGAAAATAACAATGATGAGAAGTCATATGCATCCTCCAAATTTATAGGTGGGAGGGGGAGATTTGAATTAAATGCGACCAACTTTTCCTTAAATTCAGGTGCCTCCATCATAATTGTTGGTGTTATTTTCGACTCGTATGAGGGGACATCCAGGGTAGTGCTTAGTTGGCACGCATGCAAGTCTTGTCGTGCATTAATTGTAGTGATTTCCACTTGGCTTTAATTCATGTTGATTCATCCCAAATTTATGTTAGTGGCTGCACAATTGTCTTCTCTGTCGTGTCGAGCATTAATGCGTTCGTCAAGTTCGTCGATTCTTTCCTGTTGTGTCTTAAATGCGTTGTCCTTCTTGGAGTTAGAATTTTCATTGTCAGTTTTTTTTCTTGCATGATCGACTAAGTCTCCTTTGTTGATCCATGATCGATACATTATTCGACCAATTGCTTCTTTTGTATCATCAGGTTTCCTCTTGTCGCTTCTTCTTAGTCGATGTTATTGATATTTACTGCATTCATCTGTTTAATGGTAGTATCATCTATGATGGCTTCACTTGCTTGAACCTCACTTGTTTGAACCTCGCTTTCTTGATATAGATCCACCTCGATCAATCGAATGTCACTTGATGACTAGGATTTTTCATAATTCTGGAGATGGAGTCGTGTGTCGATCTCTTCTTCGTCCACTTTCTCTGTGGCTTAACTAGGGGCTTCTTTCTCTCTCCATTCTACTTTTTCTTTACTTATTTTTTTCCAAGCTTTATAGATTCTTTAATACTTAATTTTTCCTATGACAGTTTCTTGTACCTGAATTTTATACTTGAATTCTTTGTAACTAACTTTTATTTAAAAAAAGGATTTAGTACTTGGTACTATTATTAATATACACTAATCTACTTCGACTTGAACTGAACTGTTATATTTCTAGTCGATCCCTGTTGGCATAATTTTTGACAAATGTTTCCAACATGGTTCCTCCTCTCTATGTATTATACTTGTTTAAATGAGCACCATTAATTACTTTTTAAAATGGGTTCCCCAACAAAGTTCGAAGTTGAACTACGCCTATCGGTCGAATATCTTCTATAACATAAGGACCAAGTCATGTTGTCTCTAACTTTATGGATTTTCCTTTGATTTGACTGTCGTATAGTAGAACCAAGTCTCCATTTTTTATCCCCTTCTTTTTTAGATGATGATCATGCCATGATTTTTGTTGTTGTTTTTTTAACTTCTTGGTGATGCATTGTTATTAATCTTCTTTATTATATCTTATTCAATTGGTAAAGACGATCTTATCTTCTTCTGTCTTGGTTGAATTTAGCAACAGATGCTATTATGTCTGAGTTGGCCCAGAAGTGAAGTGGTATCACAAGTTATTTTTCATATACAAGTTTAAAGGGATTATGTCTAGTCGATCACTTATAAGCAGATCTATATGCCCATAAGATTGCAATAATTTTTTTTGTCCCAGTCATTCTTGTCGATGCCGTAGATTTTAGTGAGTCCTTTATGTAGTGTCTTATTGAATGCTTCAACTGTACCATTTTATTGGGGATGATATGTTGTTATTCTTTTATGATCAATGAGAAATTTATTTAGTAGGACTTGGATCATCTCATTTACAAAATGTGTCCCTTGGTCACTGATTAGAGTTAGTGGACATCCAAATCTTGTAATAATGTTCTCATAAATAAATTTTGTTGTGACCTCTTTATTGCATGTTTTGATTGGTTCTACTTCCGCCCACTTAGTCACATATTCAACTGCACTGATAATATATTTTGTGCATGTTCTCTTTTATCTCCGAGGAAATGGATCGACAAAGTCGATGGCCCAGATCTCAAATGGTCTATTAGGATTAACTGATTGTAATGGAATTTCATTCTTCCACAAAGGTTGACCCATTCTTTGACAACTATCACATTTCTTGAGTTCTTCCTGACAATATTTGTGTAAAGTCAGCCACCACAGACTTGCCTGAAGTGTCTTTTGCGCTATCGTGTCGGCCTAAAAGTGCCCCCCAGTAGTTCATGCATGTGACTCATTGATAATCTCTTCTCTTTCATGTTCTAGAGCACATCTCCTTAATACATCATCATGTCCCATTTTGTATAAATATATGTTGACAATTGTGAATGGTGTTGCTTTTAGAGCTAACACTTTCTTTTTATTTGCTGAAATATCTTCGGGTGCTTTTCCTTCCTCCAAGAAATTTTTTATTTCTTCCAGATCTTTTGGTGTTGTTTTGACATGGATTAGATGTGCATTTGGAAGGTTTTCCTCTATTCTAGTCAGGTCTTCCCCTATCTCGAGTCGGGACAGATGATTAGGCCTAACGTTCTTTTTCCCAGGTCGGACAATTATGTCGAAATAATATTCTTGGAATATTAATAACCAACGACATATGTTTTTTTGGTGAACAGGTTTATTGAATAAATATTTTAATGTCTAATGATCTGTAAAGAATGTGAATGGGTTCACTAGTAAGTAGTGTCAGAATTTCTGCAAAGTGATTATTATCGATAAAGATTCCCTTTTGTGGCATAGTAATTTATTTCTCCTTTATTCAACTTCTGATTGGAATACATGTTTGGGTGGTCAATTGTGTCATCGTATGGTTGTGCTAGAACCGACCCAACAATGAAATTTGAAGCATCGACATGCACATGAAAATTTCTCGACCATTCGAGGAATTTTAGTATGGGGGCTTCGACCAACTTCATCTTTAAAATTTTGAATGACTCATGGTAGTATTGACTCCATCTAAAATCAATTTCTTTATGAAGCAACTCATCCATTGTGAAAGTGATATTTGAATAATGGCATATAAATTTTCGGAAATACCCAGTATGTCCAAGGGAGATTTTAATATGTTTCTCATTTACAGGTGGCTTCAAGTTGAGGATGATTTTGATTTTTTCATGTCAATTTTTACACCATTCTTACATACCACGTGGCTTAAGAGAATGCCAATTGGTGTGGAAAATATGCACTTCTTAATATTGGGAGATAATTGGATTTGTCTGCATCACTCCAACATTAGTCTGAGCCATTGCATATAGTTTTTGAATAGGTTGTATATAGTTTAATCGTCGAAGTAGAAAACCATTGTCTTATAGATGTATTATTAAAATGATTTTACTACTATTCTTGAAAATACTGTTGAGGCATTCTTTAGCTCAAATGGAATTACCCTATAGGAAAATGAGCCAAATTCAGAGACATTTGTCGTCTTTGGTTAATATTCTTTAGCTATAGGGACTTGATTATATCCTGAAAATCTGTCTGTGAATGAGTAACATTCATGACCTGCAACTTCATTAATTATTTCATCATCGAATGGAGTGGGAAACATATCTGCTAAAGTTAGTTTGTTGATACCTTTGAAGTCGACACAGATTCTTAAATTCTTAGGGTCATGATTCTTCAGTTGAACCACCATATAAATTTCCCATTCTGCTTTGTCGATTGGATATATGATGCTTGTTGATAACATTCTTTCGATTTCCTTTTGAATGATGGGTTTGTATTTGTGAGGTAATTTGTAAGTTCACTTTTTTATTGGTTTTTCTCTTGGAATGAGTTCAATTTTCATCTCTCCCATTTCTTATATAAGTCCTTTTATATATTTATAGTCTCGTGCAAATACATATTGATATTATTTGAGTAAGTCTACTATGTCGGTTGTCTCCTTCTCTGTCCAATAGTCTCCTACTCGTGCCATTTTTTATTGATCATCATTTGATATATTGAACACTTTTGTCTTTAATTCAACATTCATCAACTTTGGTGGTTTTTCTTCTTCGAGATGTCGATCCCCTTTTTCGATCTTGGTGAAGCTTGCTGGAAAGTAGGGCTATTCAATTTCCTCTTTTTCTTCCTTAGATATTTTAATACTGATTTTACATGGTTTTGCATCGTTGGGTGGTCACTTTTCCATCAAAAACTCTGGTCAGGACAGGTTGTATTTTCCATATCTATTCTTCGTGTTGTCGAAACAAAGTGGCAAGACGATGTCAAGCCTTCATCAATCGTCATCTTTCCTTTTTATTTTTTTATAGTCGGTGTTGGTTTTTCTAGGAAGATCTTAATTTGTTGTGTTGTTTCTTTTAGATGTTCCTCCTCCGGAATAAATTCGAAGTCTTTGATAAAATTTTCTTTAATTTCGGACCAGTTGAGTGTATGACCACATGCTTCTTCGATTTTGTACCATTTATTTGGTATTTCGTCTAGTGTGTTTGGGAACATTTGCGACCATACTCTTTCATCTCTATATCCTATTCTGTGCCATTCATTCTCACAACGATAGATATGCTCGACTAGGTCATACCCAACCTTGAAGATAGGGATGTTGAATGCTTTGTATAGTTTTTTTGATACAATTGTCCATGTTTGTAAGTTGATACAGTTGTCCATGTTTGTAGTCTTGGGGAATGTGTTTCCCACCGTCTTGCGGCTTGGACTATAAAGGTTTCTACCAAGCTTTGAGTTTTGTCTTGTTCTCCGACATATTTAGAAATTTCCTCGACATGCGTCGACAGAACATTTCGTTCGTTGTAATGTAGCGGATTTTTCACCGTGTTTTTGGTCGGAATAAGTGTAGGAGTTTGTCGAAGTCTCTTTTCATAAACTATAGGTACTGCTTGAATTGAGTATCATGTTCTGGAACGCTTAATTTGAATGGCTTCAATGGTCCAACAATATTTTGAGTGTGCCTCATAATTTTCAATCTACTAGTTGTATAGAGCTGAGTCGGAGTTGTGTCCAACCGACAGGGGAGATTTTGCTGAGATTTCTCCTTGCGTGTTTGGTTTGACGTAATCTCTTTGTTCATTTATTATTTGGTACAGACATCGCGCTTCATGATATTCATCCAATGAATCACTCCAAGTTTTACCTTCATTAGGATCCCGAGGAATTATTATTTTTCTTCCATTCCCTTTTAACTTGATTTTGTATTTTTCAAGGAAGATATTTTCTTTCATTTCTCATCCCCATGGATTACCGACAAGTGCTACATATGTTGGCATTCCCTCGACTAAGTCTATTACTTCAAAGTCGACTGATGTCGGTATACCCATAATATAATTTTCAACGTTTCTGAGTATACCAATAGGTTTTATTAATCTTTGATATGTTAGCTTTAGGTAATTCAGTGTTGGTGCTAATGAAGGTCGACCCAGTCATATCCATGTATCCCGAGGTAGGATATTTACTTTTGATCCAAAGTCGACGAATTCTTGGTTAATAAACAACCCATGAATTTCCAATTTCACCCGTGGGTCATAATATTTATTCTTATAAGAGAGTTGTCTGATGTATTTATATGGTCTTTGTCCTTCTTTATACTCTCTTAGTATATTAAGTAGATCTAGTAATCGATCGATTGAATGATTTTATTTTAAGAGTTGTTTGAATTTTTTTACAATGTCTTCATTTTGTCTTCCTCCATTTGGTTGGTCTTGGTTATAATTTTTTAAGAATTTCAATGCTTCCCTCATAACATGTTCTTCTTCATCTGGATTTGGAAACTAACTAGACTTCCCTATCTGTCGATCATGTAAGGGGATATTATCTCATCCTACACCTGATCTAGTGATGACATGTGAGTTATTCTAATTTAACACTTCTTCTTTGGAGACTGCGTGTAGGAGGCTGTCGTTCTTTTTTGTCATGATCTTGTCAAGAACTATTGGACAATCTTCCAATGAATGATCACCAACACCACAAATGTTACAAAATTTCAAGTCGACCCAATATTTTATTGGGTAGTCGGGGCTAATGTGGTCTCCTTTCCAACAATTGTAATAGTAAGGTCGACCTCAATCTCGACCCAAACCTTGGAATCTGGCTCAACCTCAACCACGACCTCAACCATAATAATTAGTTCTTCTCCAGTAGTCATTATTATGATGGGTTTCTTTGATGTGATGGACTGTATTTACATTTTTGTTTCATGCATTTAGTTATCACTCTGATGTTTTGTGTCTGTGCATTTCACAGATATGGCAGCACTTGGTATTTTTCAAGTTGTGCGAGAAATATTGTATAGTATGGTCAATCAAAGTTTTTCATATGTTACAATATGTTTCTTCTTTCACTCGTCATGCATCCACTGCTCCTGGTACTTGATCATTAAGACTACAAGTATCTTTTGTATGACCATGATCTTCACAACATGTGGTACACCACACCTCACTTCTTATTAAGGATAGTTTTTTAATGGTTTGTTATAGGTGCTCTATTTTTTGTTCTAGCCTTTCTGTTGACGGGGAGGTTGATGGGATGTCATCATCTGACTCGACACGTTGAAATTTTTGTAAGGCGTCTTCACATGAGGTTATATCATAAAGTCGTAATGGAGTTCTGATTCGTTGTAGCAATCTGACTACGTACCATTGTACTAGTATACTTTGATCAATTGTCGATGGTATTTAGCTAAGTAGATGTTTGAATCTTTTGTCATATTCGTGGACTGACTCGCCTAGTAGTTGCTTTATTTCTTTTAGTTTTTGTGTGACCAAGTGTGTAACATCTTGGAACTTGAAAAATGATAAAAATTTGCTCTTTATTTCTAATTTTGATTGGCTTTGATTTTCTGTGAAATTCATGAACCATGTTAGAGAACGGTGTCGAAGAGAAACACTGAATTGTGCCATCTTCTTATCTTCATCTAAGATGTCTTCTACATCCCAAAAAATTTCGCATACAAACCAATGTCTTCTTGGGTCTTCTTCTCCTTCATAAAGGGGAATATTATTGAGTCCCATGGTTGCTTTAAGAACGCTATATTTTTGTGATCCTCAACTTATTATACTTTTTGACTGGGATGTCAGATTCTTAGTTGGTTGTTTTTCCACCGAATTGTCTATCGATCTGTCTTCAAATGGATGGTATTCATGAAATAATTGCTTCTTGCTTTCTCAACAAGTTACTTCTTCGGTCTGACAACTTTGGTCTTTATATTCAACGACACATCGTTCTATCGGACGTGTCAGTTCACAACTATAATCTATTAAATTTTGTTCTCTTGATTTAATATTTGGCAGGAGGGTCGGGTCCGTGAGATCCTTGATGTGAATGAGCATTGTATCGACTTCATTTCTTTGTGTCTCGAAAATTAGTGTGTCTCATAAATTTCCACGCTCGTCAGTTCTATACCATAATCTTGCAGATAGTTCGTCGATCTGAAGTCGTTGTTGAAGGAATTCTCTAATTCGAGGGCCGGTTGCTTCAACATGAGGAGAGCGTATTGCTTGTCCCGACTCTTCATAATCCATGCTTTCGGCTTGGTTTTCTAGTTGATGGGTGCTCATGCTAGCCTATATCAACTTTGCTTCATTACTTTTGCTAGGGATCATTGCGACTGTTATTATTTCCAGCTCAGGTCGATTTCTTTCATATTCAGACTGCTTACGTGCTCTATCAGGATGATCTCCTCCGACTATTTTTCTATTCAACATCTAGTTGCTCCACAGGTTACAAATCTCCTCTCTTTTCTTTTTTCTCTTGTCTCGCTCCAATTTTTTGATGTCAGACATTTGTTTGTAAATTTGCTTCCCTCTCAAAGAAATATATTCTTTAGTCGAACGAATGGTGGTATGCTCTTTTCTTATGGCATTTAACGGATAAGATGACCCTCGAACGCTTCCCCTCCTTACTCAGAGTCGGTGAAGATGGCCATGTTTATTTGCTCAAGAAGTAGTCCCACACTTGTTTTGTATCTTTTCACCTTGCTTCTAGGAATTTGGCCCACTTTTCGTCTCTCTCTTCCTAGTGACTATTTTGTGGTGGTATACCAAATCAAGGTTGGAATTTGATAATGTCGCCTACACCTTTGTCGAGAAAAAATTTATGAAGCAGTCTGGGAATTGTGCACATGAATCCATCATGTAGTTCTATGTAGAATTTGTCTTTTATTGTATCGAGGGATGTTCGATCCTCAATAGCTTGTTCTGTTATGTAATCTTCGATGATTCTTTCAACCCACTTGTCCAGATTCATTCGACCCCTATTTGTAAGCTTGAGGGTTAATTTTTCATCGGGTGTCAATTTATGCAATACCATATTTGTTGATATACTCGAATAAGGCTTCTAGGATAGCTTCTAGAAATATTTTGTGGGTCTCCGAGAAAAATCTCGAACGTGCTTTTGCTAGCGATGGTTGTTTCTTCTTATGTAATTCTTAATGTAATTTTGTATTTTCCGTTGCCACCATTCACGTATGTCTTGTAAAGTTATCATCTATGTGAACATCTTAATTCCTACGTTCAAAAGTACCGACAACAGAACCAATGTTGTAATCTAGGGAAAAGTAGAGGAATGTTACCGATAGTTCAATACATAAGCAAGCATAGATTCACATATACATACATATAGACAAAGACACACACAAAGAAGTGGAAGTCCAAAGAACAACCTTTATTAGATAGATGATTCAATACAACACAATCTCTCTCTTCTCTGATACATACTTGTCTATTTATACCTACATATTCAATTATCAGGTAGTTGTAACTACTTAACTTCATGGGTCGGTCGGTTAACATAACTCTTGACCGACTTATACGTTCATTTTCGACAGTCGACCGACTTACTCTTAGTCGACTGTCATATGTAAAGATAGAATTGACTAGCCCTTACAACACCCATTCAAATTGGTTTCATTTGTTTTGGAAAAATATATTCCCCATACTTCACATTCATAAAAGAGTTTTGGGATTATGAGCATTTAAAATCTTTACGAATGTATAAAAAATGTGTAAGGTTCAAATCTCTTTCCTTATATTAGAGTGGACATTACTACAATGTTGCACTATATTAGAGTGAACATTACTACAATGTTGCATATCAATAAAAAAAATATTCAAATATATTAAAGAAAACAACTTACCACTTTATAAACTTAAATGAAAACGTAGCGAGATTCAAATTTCTTTCTTCATTTAAATATAAATAAATAATTGCAACATTTTAATGCAAAGTTAAAATACATAACTTTCTATATATATAATAAAAAATTATTTACGCATACTAAAAACACAACTCGCCACTTCATAGATTTCCACCTCAAACTTCATAAATTTCAATGAAGTAATGTAAGGTTTAAATCTGTTCCCAATGTGAAGTGGATATATGTACCATGTTAATATAAAAGTTGAAGTTCATACTCTTGACATACCAATAAAAATAGATAGAAAAATGACAACTTACTACTTTATAGATGTACCATGTTAATATAAAAGTTGAAGTTCATACTCTTGACATACCAATAAAAATAGATAGCAAAATAACAACTTACTACTTTATAAATCTATGTGGAAAGGAGTTAGGTTCAAATGTTTCTACATAGATTAAAGTAAATATTTATATTGTTTTAATATAATGTTGAGATGCATAACTTTTGACATATCAATAAAAAAAAATATTTATATTATTATAATCTTAAAATTGGTGAATGAAATTACTAAAGTAAATTGGGGATGGATAAGTAAGATGAATTAAGAAGAGGCTTGAGTTATCTCCGAGGAGAATAGTGAAGTCATGATTGAAGACACAACTCATTGTCAAACTATTGCGACAATTGCGATCGAAGATCCATCCTTGATCGTGTGTGGTGGCCTTAGACTTGAATTACATGAAGATCTCAACATTAACCCTGCTAAAGATATTAAACATATTGATTTGGAGCTTTGGATATGCAAGTTAGTTTCTTTTTGTGGTTCAACACAAAGATCCCATCCTTGATTGCATATGTTAGCCTTGGATTCAAATTGCATGAAGATCTCAACATCAACTAAGATATTAAACAAAATGTTTTTGAGCCTCAGAGATGTAGGTTAGTTTCCTTTTTTGGTTCAACACAAAGCAATTTTATTTTTGGATACAAATTGGTTTCTTTGGTTTATGGACAAGGAAGAGATTTCCCCATGGACAGCAATTGAATTTACAAGTTGATATTTGTTTGTGATTTGATGCAAAGTGGTTTTGGTTTTGAACTTAGAATGATTTTTTGGTTTATTGTTAAGGAAGAGAGTTTAGTGTCAAGGATGAAAATATTTTTGATAGGGAATATTTTTCTAGGAATGGTTTAATCAGCGATATGTTGTATGTAGATACATTTGAACATATTAACTAATTTCAAGAGATACAAAAACCTTGTTTACATTTTGGATGTTATTTTTAATTTAATTTAATTTAGATATTAATGTCCACTAAGGGTGGAAATTGGCACATGGAATTTCAAGGCATACAATATGTAAATATGACAAAGGGAAGGTGAAAGCACATCCCATTAGAAAAAAAGATTAAAAGAGGGAAAATAAGAATAAAATCACTAGGAGACGTGAATCCATCGAGATGGGGAACAATAAAAAAGATTAAGAAGGAAGAATTTTTTTGACCAAAACATATTGCTTTGGATAAACACTTTTAATATTCAAAACCACAAATGAGGGGAGGAAGGGGCAAGGGGGGATTATCCTTGATCCCAAGGGACAACAAGAATTCACTTATGTGTGTGGTTTAGGGACATATGCAAATAACTAAGCTGAGGTGTATTACCTCCTTCAGGGTCTAATCTCAGTAAATGTAGACAAAGTAAGGAATTTGATTGTCATTGTTGACTCAAGTATAATCATTATTTTAATGAATTCTAAGAAGACTCCTTCTGATGGCAAGCTAGCATCACTCATAGTAAGGATTCACAAGGAGATCCCCATATTCCTAGAGGTAACCTTCTTCTAGGTCCTAAGGGAACTCAATCAACAAGTTGATGCTCTCGCAAATGGAGTAACCAAATTAAATGTTGGGGTTCTTAGAAAAAGTAGGGGTCTATTTTTTTAAACCATCTCCTAAGCTCATTTTCATTTTATTAATCATTGAGGCACGTCATCACTTTCACAATCAACACATGTCACAATACTCCAATAGTCATGTGATATCAAGTGATGGAACAAGATGCAAAGGAACTTGCTCACTAGTCCCTCACATGATAGATTTAATTCCCATCTAGCATTCTGAGTCATCTGATGCAACTTATCAAGACTTAGGTTGGATAATGGTATTGATTTTTGTATCTCTAGGCAGGTATTCTCACATGACCCTAAGTGTTGGGCATGTGGGAATTATCGTGGGCACCAGATTACACTTTCGGTTCAATGAAAACCCCCTTGTATTTTGAGCTGAGGGCTTAAGGGCTTGGAGATGGGCTTTGTGGGTTTGTGATGGGGCTTCACACCCACATGTGTGCCTAATTTGATGTTGAATTTGTGAAGGGGCTCCTCAAGTTAACCCCTAGACTATATATATATATATATATATATATATATATATATATTATGGAGATAAGTGTGGAGAGAGCTTTTGAAATTTTAGTCCAAGTGTGGTGACTTTAGTCCAGCCATGGAGAGAGGTTGAGTAGGCCTCATGCTTGCATTTTTTTTATTGTTTTGGGGTAGATACGTGGTGTCTTCGTGTGTTCTGGGAAATTTCCTTGCTCGAAAGGAGGACCGAGCCATTTGGAGAGTGTTCTAGTTGAGAGGAGAAGGCTTGACCTACCCAAGAAAGGGTATCACAGGCCTAGAGAAGGCTTGATCTGTCAACATAACACAACAATAGAGATGTAACAACCTTGGCTTGCCCAGTTAAGGGTTATCATAGGCCCAGGAGAGAGAAAAAATAACTGAGGAGGGTTGCCACATGTGTGGTAGAAAGTGGTTGAGTGTACAGGGCTGCCACAAAAACAAATGGTAGTAGATTTGAGGGTCTGATAGGTGGTAGTTTTGAGGTGGAAAGATGGAAATTTTGAATTGGACAACTAGCAGTGAACACCATTGTTTGAGGGTTTTTATAGGTTGTAACAACAAGATCTAGTAGGTGGATAAGGTGTCCAAAGGACCGAATAAGGCATCCAAGAGCTAGGACAACTATTAAAGAATTTGTAGGTAAGGAAAGGATGGAAGGACTCAACCTAGGCCTAAGTTTTATTATCTTGTAATTGGCATTTTATTGTGGTTGTAAAAGGGATAATTTACCTCCTACATGAGCCCTAAATTTCTTATTAAAGGACTAATAATGAAACTTGGATTGGGGCAAAAATCTTGTGTACTGTGTATGATCTAATTGATATATTTTTCTTTTTCGTTGTGCTAATGTAGTTAGGAATATTAATGTGTTTATGTTTACAATTTAATTGGGTAAATTGTGTATAACTATGGTAACAATAGACCAGACCTGAGGTGCAGTAAAATCTTACATGGGATCAATGCTATGGTTCTAAGAAGGGTAGTTGGATCTGAGATATTTACATAGGAGACAACTTTGTGAGGGATCTGTAGCAATGTTGAGGAGCTAGGTCTGAGAGGGAGTTGTAGTGATTGTTGCAAGTAGCAGCATGTTAGATAGTATTTGGTTTGAGACATGGAACAAACTGTTAAGATGAGGATTTGTGGGTTGTTGCAGATCAATGGTGTGGCAGATTGGGAGTTCTAGTGGATTAGCGGGGAGCTCAGTTCACAATAGTATGTTGTGTGGAAGGTTTCCAACTCTGAGGATGGACTTCTAGTGGCTTGTCATAGTGAGTTGTGATGGGTGCAACTCAGGTTCTTTGGCATGGACGAGATAAATTCATGTGGATGGTAGGTTGACAAGACATAGTCTTCATCGGGCCAGAGGGTTGCACACTTGATGGTGTGTCGAGGTGCGAAAATGAATGAGGTATTTGACCTAGGAGGATGAGGACACTTGCATATATGAGTTGCGAAATTCTAGAGTGAACTAGACCGAGTGTTCAGCTGTAGGTTAGGACTATTCAGAGAGAGGATGCAGGTTTAGTTGTAGTGTGTGCATAAACATAGAGAATCTTGTGATTTGGATGGTGGACTTGGGAATAAATTCATTGGATGATTGTGACTTGGGTAAGTAGGATGTTGGCCTTGGAGGAATGCATGGTTCTTATACAGTGGGAGCCACCAACACATGATAGGGGTATAGGATTTTTTTGAGATATTCATAGTGTCTGACTCAAGTTTATACATGGAGCTTGGTATGGAGACTAGGAATGTTGTACAAGGATCTGGAACTATGGTGTTCCAGATGGAGTCAGTGATCTGTTGAGAGTAGAAAATGTTCTATGGGTGCCCCGAGTGTGTCCTTAGTCTTAACGATTGAGGATAAGGGCTATGGAACTTTGTTCCAGGATGGACATGTATCTAGCTCAGACATAATAATGGTCTTGGAATTAGAGAGATCAATGTGTATAGGAAGAAGGGATAGCCTATGCAATCCATGACCATCAGTAGCAAAGTGACCGTGGATATGAAGAAATTAGCTTCTAATGTTGAGAAGACTCAGAGGGAGACAGACCTCAGAGGGAGTCTGATTTTAGAGGGAGTCAGTAGATTCAGAGGGAGTTTGATTCTAGAGGGAGTCAGGAGAGTCATAGGGAGTCAGGAGGCTCAGAGGGAGATTCAGTCGTTTAGTGGGAGCCAAAATTCAGGTCAAGCTGGGAGAGAGGCATATTCCAAGATTGTTAGGATGGTGTCATGGTTTGAGATGGCCAGACAAGATGCTCAAGAATAGGAGGCTTCTAGTTGTAGGATGTCTTCCAGGGAGGGATCATGCCATACAATAGGATTTGCTTTAGTGACAGAGGGAGCAACTAATGAGGTAGACAAAGATACTTCTAGGTGATTGTGGAGTGTGGTGAGAATACCTCCTTCTCTAAGAGGGAGTGTTGGTTATTGTAGCTTCAGGAAGGTATTATCACATGACCCTAGGTGTTGGGCATGTGGGAATCATCATGGGAACCACATTATAGTTTCGGTTCGATGAAAACCCCTTTATATTTTGAGTTGGGGGCTTGGGGGCTTGGTGATGGGATTTGTGGGTTTGTGATGGGGCTTTACACCCACATGTGAGACTGATTTTTTGTTGAATTTATGAAGGGGATCCTCAAGTTAACCCCTAGACTTATATATATATATCATGCCATTGTGACATTGTCATTGTGGAGACAAGTGTGGAGAGATCTTGGAAATTTCATTCCAAGTGTGGTGACTTCAGTCCAGCCATGGAGAGAGGCCGAGTAGGCCTCAGGTTTGTATTTTTGTGATTGTTTTGGGGGAAATTTGATGTGTATTTGTGTATTCTAGGAAGGTTCCTAGTTGTAAATGAGGAATGAGTTGTTTAGGGAGCGTTCTAGCTAAGAGGAGAAGGTCACAGGCCTGGGAGAAGGCTCAACCTGCCCAAGAAATACTGTCTCAGGCCTAGAGAAGGCTCGACCTGTCAGTAGAAGACATAAGAAGATATGTAACAACCTTGGCTTACCTTGGGCCCAGGAGAGAGAAACAACAACTAAGGAGGGATACCACATGTGTGGTAGCAGGAAACTAAGCATATAGGGTTGCCACAATGATAAATTTGAGGGGTTGACAACTGGCAGCTTTGAGGTGGACAACTAGCAATTTTGAATTGGACAACTAGAATTGAACAACATTGTTTGAGGGTTGTTACAAACTATAACAACAAGCTGTAGCAGGTGGCTGAGGTGTCCAAAGGACCGGACAGAGAAGCCGATATCTAGGACAACTGTTGGTGAATTTGTGGGAAAGGAAAGGATGGAAGGACTCAACCTAGGCCTAGGTTTTATTCTCTTGTAATTGGCATTTTACTATGGTTGTAAAAGGGCCAATTTCCTTGGTATGGGAGCCCTAAATTTCTTATCAGAGGACTAATAATAAAATTTGGATTGGGGAAGAAATATTTTGTACTATGTATGATCTAATTGCTATCTTTTCCTTTTCCTTTGTGCTAATGTAGTTAGGCATCTCAGTGTTTTTATGTTTAAATTTCAATTGGGTAAATTGTGTATAATTGTGGCAACAATAGGCTAGACCCGAGGTGAAGTAAAATCTAATAAATGGTGTAGTTTGTGGTTGGTCTGGGTGACACAATCTAGTGGTGGTCTACTCTATCCCTATGTGTCTTCCTGGTATGGCCTTCTCCCAGTCTCTAGTATGTGCTTTGGAGATTTTATTTGGTGCAAAAGGTTTTGATGGTATTGTGGTGCTCTATTTATGACTTGTTCATAATTTTTGTTTTTGTTTTTGTGGTGCTTGGGGTTTTAGGTGCTTATGATCTTGGGTTGGTGGTGTTTTTTGATGACTTGGTGCTATAATGTTTTCCCTTGCCCATATTTCTATGCCCCCTTGTTGATATTTAAGACTATTTAAGGTCTTTAAGATAACATCATGAGGATACATCCTCCTGCATTTTTAAAGAGGTGGTACTCCTCTATATGAATAATATATAGATTTTAAAATAAAACCTGAGAATGGACCAGGTTTATTTTAATAAAACAAATAGTCAAAGAGAAAGAGAGGACCGAGAAAGGACTAGGCTCTATTCTAATGACTATTTAAAATATCATACAAGATTTAAGAATATTGTACAAAACTGTGATGTAAAATAAAGTAGCAATCCTCACAAGAAGCATTTCCATGATAGGATAAAGTAGAAAATATCATTTGGAAGAATGTAAGTAAGTGGCGACATATGCATAAAAATTAACATGACAATTCATTGAAAATCTAAAAGAGTAATGGACACACACTTAAAAATTCAGCTTAAAACTCAAAGTCTAAAGAATCAATAGTGATGTATCCCAAATAGTTCTATGGGAACCTAAAAAAATATACAACTGTCTTTAAAAATGTTTATAATATTCAAGAAAAGTAAAAGGCATTTGTCGAAATGGATTGGGATTGTAGCTCCTGTCGACCATAAATAGAAGTAAGACTTGGAAGAAAGAAAGGAAGATAGTTAGAAATCTGTCTTAGGTTTTCATAGTTCATGAAACAAATAAGACCGAGGGATTACTAACTGAGTGGAAGAAAAAAAAGAAAGGCCAAATGTAACAAATGCTTGACTTACTAAGAAGGAAATGTTCTCTCTCTCATTTTTTTGTTGTTGGGGGTCTTCCTTTATATGATTTTGAGCTTCCTTTGAGATACCTATCTTGGGTAGTTATTTCAGGTTGATGATCTCTTGCAATAACTTCTTGAGCCATTCATTGATGTACTCATTTATCGGTGGGATGGTGATTTCTTTCGTAACTCTAAGCGCAAATATATTCTCCTCTATTTTTTTAAATTCCACATGGAATTGGTCAATTGTTCACAAGTGGTCCTTGTTTTCATTTACAAATGTGACAAACCAACACTTAAGTTCTTCTTTGGGAAACTATACAAGGTTGTCAAATTCGTCAGCCCATGAAGAATTAACTGCAACTAAGTCCTTGTCTAATTTTTCCTTGGTTATAATCCCAAAATTTCTTAAAAGTTGTGGGCCCTGTAATTGTTTTACAATATCTAATTCTTTTAGAAAATAATCTCCTCTTTTTTCATTAATTCTCTCACAATCAACATTGCATCTTTTAACATATTTACTATTTCTTTCCATCCTGCCCTTATTTGTTTTATTCTTCTGTTTGATGGAAATTGTTGTTTACTTCTGTGATCATCACTCAAGGTAGTGACCCATGCAATGAAAGTTTTTACCTCATTAATATAGAAGCCTTCATCACGCTCTTAATATTTTTTCAAATATTCAGTAAAATTTGTAATCCTTTGAGATAAATTTTATAGGCTGGTGCTGACCTCCCATGCTTGTGAAACAAAGTCAAGTATTTTGTTTATATTCTCGACAACATAGATTCTTACACCACTCAATAGTTGGGCATATTTTCTCACTCAGATTGAATTTCCTGGTGTACTTGGGGGAATATGGTTTGACGGAAGTATGGCTAGTGGTTATGCAAACAATGGATTTGGATTTAATGGATCCTTAAGCTCACTTATTCTCCTTTTTAACTTAAAATTTGTAATTCTTTGAGATAAATTATGTAGGATGGTGATGACCTCCCATGCTTGTGAAACAATCTCAAGTGTTTTGTTGATATTTTCGACAACATAGAGTCTTACACCGCTCAATAGTTGGCCATATTTTCTCACTTGGATTGAATTTCTCGATGTACTTGGGGGAATATGGTCTGATGGAAGTATGGCTAGTGGTTATGAAAATAGTGGATTTGGACTCAATGGATCCTCAAGCTAACTTCTTCTCCTTTTTAACTTAATATTTTTTTATTCTTACTCCGAAATTGAATGGGCAAGAGATTCTCCTGTAGAAAAATGTAATTTTAGGAGTTGAGAGGGTCTGAATCTTGATACATAGACTTATGAGCTAATTTATGAATTACCTTGTTGTTTTTTACACTAACCTTTTCTATTTGTAGCTTCTTTTCCTCTTTGTTGTATTGAGACTTGTGCATTTTCAAGGACTACTCTTTAAACAACATAGGTTCTTTTGTGGCTAAGTCCTCTATAATTTGTTGGTTTTCAGCAATTCACCGGGCTACCTAGTTGGGTATCTCGACACTATCAATCTCCATATCAACTATATTCTTTTGGCTTCCTGAATCTTGGGAATTATTTCTATTTGGGCTTCTTTTTGTTTTTTTCTAGGATATATATGTGTCCTTTTAAGGTTGACATGGGCTGGACCATCTCCATCATCACCTCCTCCATGTCCTTCATTACTCTCTTCTCTGTTTATGTTCTACTCTTGTTTTCTTTTTGTAGAGGATGAGCTCTTATGTGACTGAGGATTTCAGGAAGACTGCACATTAGTCATGCCTGTACCCCTTTGTCTTATTTTACTTTTTCTTTGAGTATTTGAACTTATTTCCATAACCAAGTCTTCATTGCACAAATTATTTTCCTTTCTTGTGGGGTCATTATCACCAGCTTCTTCATTAATTCTTGTAAAAAGTTTATTGTACCTCATGGATGATAAGTGTTTAGAAAAAGGTCCTTCACGGTCAAAAACCCTCAGAGGATGTGCTTCTTTGAGATTAAATACATTAAGTGTCTCAAACACTTCTTTCAAATGGGTGAAATTCTTTACTATTGTATATCCAACATGAATAGGCAATGTGTTGAATCGCCTCTTTCTTTTCCTATCAAATAGGATGCACCAAGATTTATATTGTCTACAAACTTCCTCCACAAAATATCTATCATAGACAAATATCGGGAGCAAAAGGGGGATTTAATGACAACCATATAACCATGTGTAGGTATGGTTTTTCTCTTGAACACAAAAACCCTTTCCCTTGAGAAATTCCTCAGCTTCCTTGGTTATTCTCTTTGGTTTCTCTCTAGTTAATACATGTTTGAATTATTGAGAAATTTGTCTTGAATAATGTAAAAATGAAATGGTGTGTTGTGTCTCCACAACACCAGGTACCAAAACTAAACCGGTTCATTATCAATATCAATATTTCATTTTAAAGAAAGACCCTAAAAAACATTGGAATATGCAATTGCAAATACCAAGTATGTAGTCATGAAAAAACTTTGAGTATTCAAATAATAACTCAATTGAAAAGATACTTCATTTGATATGATATTTTCCGAGTCAAAGATAACATATTTTTGAAAATATAAGTAGAGTTCATATAGAGATGACTTGGGTATATGGTAAGTCAACTCTCGTCATACCAAATGCATGAACAACCATGAAAAGTACCAATATGGCTCTTCCAGCAAGGATATATATATTTTCAAAAGGTCACAGGGCATATTGACAGAAATAATTGGAAAATCCTTCAATACATTGAACTGACACCCTGAGAATCAAGGAATGCATCTAAATTAGGGAGCTTAAGACTCTTATTTACAGAAGGAATGAGAAACATTCTCATGAATAATTTTGGGGTTAGGACAATCAAATTCTTTCCCTACGTTGCTACTTGGATCCTTCTCGTCTTGGAATCAAATCTTTGAGTGCACCAAGACACCAGCTCCTTGAAGTCAAAGACTTCAGGTACACAACCAACATTAACAAGCTTTGTAGTCCAGAGTAGGGATAATTTTAAGGATGGAAATTTATATTAAAATGTAGAAACATGGGCTAATCTTACTAGTCCTTAATATGCAAATTGTAAAATGTTTGGTGATATTTTTGTAAAAATATTCAAATTTCTAAGGATTTTAGATAGTTTCTATAAAATTTTGGTGATTTTTAAGGTAAAATTATTTTATTCTATGGAATTTTGATGAATCATTTTTAGAAAAAATGGAAATTAGAGAATTATTTTTTGGGAAAAACCATGGAAAATTAACCCATTTGTGAAATTTAGCCCCTAAAATCATCTATGGTCCAGAGTCTATTATTTTGATTTCCTTCTTGACTTTTGTTCAGAAACCACTGATAAGAAGTCAACTAGTGAAGGTTCTTATCTTTCCTTTTGTTGGGTGCAGGCCTATTTTGAGAAGGAATGTTATTTTGGGCACATGAATAATTTTGGAGAAAAGGTCTATTTTGGGAAAGACCGAATTTTGGAAAGAAGACTTAATTTTGGAACATGCGCAATCGATGGAGAGAAAGCAACATGCAGGAAAAGTAGCATGCAAAGAAGGAAAACAACGTGGCGCACAGGCAGGCAAACCTAGCTATGTTAGTGTTAGGGTTTGTGAAAAAGATTGTAATGACTATAAGCCTGAAAAGAAGTATGAAGTATAAATAAAGACCTATGAGGTCTAGGTTAGGGGTTGTTCAATTTATTGTAGTTTTTCAACAATTGTAAGTTCATAATTGTTGATATTTGTAAAATTTGTTGAGTTGTAGAAGAGTCAAGTAGTTAGATTTTGACAGTTAGGTCACAGGCTGAGGATCCTTGTGTGATATAGTTTGCCTCACAGAGGTTCCTTAACCTCATAGTGCTTGTATGATTGGAGATGTAATGTGCGAACACCATATTTTGCAGCAAAGTAAATAAAAGAGAAGATAAGCCAAATATGTGTGGATGTAGCCCATGAGGGGGTGAACCATGGTAAAACATGTGTTATATGTGATGGTTATTGCATGTTTACGTTCTGTCAATGAATAGTTTATGAATGAATGGTCAAGATAGATATATTAGAATGCATGCATGGGCCTAAAAGATGAATGAATCCTAAGAATATTTCAATGAATAACATGATGATTGCATGAAGAAGATAAAATGCATTCTCAGATTCCCACTCATTCCTAGAATGCAAGCACTTGAGCATTGCAGTCACCCATAAAGCTATCTCGGATGAGACTACACAATGCATTATGTGTGTTGTGTTGCCTTCTAGTTTACCAGGAGGGCTGATAGTTTTAGAGGGTTTTGTTGGAAACCCATTGAGATCCAAACTTGGGTCATACCAAGAAGTGAATGATATATTTAACCCAACAAATGGTTCCATTGACGGTTGGAAATGCATAGGATTGAGTGGACGAGATTCATAGAAGAAGCATGTGGAGAATGAAGGTATAAAAAGGAATGTTCAGGCCATGGAATCCAACGAATGTGGAGATTGAAATATGGTTGAAAACAAAGGAAATCAAGTTTGCGTAGAAGGACAATAGAAACTCTAAGTTAAAACCACGTAAATGGTTGGACAAATATGTGTTTAATGACCTACATGAGGTATTTTTCTATGATTTTCTGCATTTGTTGTAGGAGTGTCTATTGAGTTTAAAAGATAACCACCCAAAAAATCAAATTAGGTAGCTAGAGTGGAATCCTGTGGAGATCGTGCAGTTACAGCAAGTTAACAAAAAATTTACGCACACAATAGACTTCATGTTAGACAATATTGTTATAGGGTTTATCACCAAGTTTGTAGTAGATACCTTGAAGTATTACAATGCAACAAAGCATGATTTTATAAAAGGGCCTAAAGGTAGGTATATCAGATCTCTATATACTTCAATGAAGATTTTATTGTATAACAATAGTGTGATGACCATGGAATAAGACAACTAAATTTCCTTGTGTGCATGGGGGAAGGGGGGAAGCACTGACAAGAGGTGGATAAATGAAGGAAGAAATGGATAAGGGAAAGAAGAAGGAGGCCATGGACCAAATCATGATGGAGGAAGACCAAATAAAATAGATTGTGCGCAACATATGAAAGGTAAACATGAGGTCCAAGGGCAGGAACATAAGGAAAAACTCCAATCCAGGTCACCATTTGTGTGGAACCTATAACCCCATGTGTGACTAAAACACCAGAAAGAACGCCAAAATTTAGACAACCAAATTTTAGTGGAAGAAAGACAACAGGAAACATATCCAAACAAGGGGAAACAACTGGAGGAGCCATTTCAGAAAGTAACAACCAAATATCCACACCACGTGGAGGTAGTAGTTCAACAAAGTTCAAAATAGCAGGACATGATCCCACGATCAAGTTACCAGAATTTTGGGGAGAGGCATCAGAAGACCCTGAAAAGCACTTATTCGATATCATTTTCGGGAATAACTGCGCAGAGTAAGTCATTAATCTATGACTTGTATCCATGATTATTAGTCGCAACTGACCAATAGTTCTCATGATTTAAATAGTCCACTTAGCACTCATTGCATTGGGTGATGCTCATAGCGGTGAAGAAGTGGGATTGAAACCAACGAAATGAATCGCATAGCATCAATCATCACTTCGAGGCTTGCACCCGGTAACCAAGACTTCCCAGGCAGTCACCCATCCCAAGACGCCTCTGGCTCAAACACGTTTAACTGTGGATATTTCCCCACAATCAAGCCCACTTAGCTTACTACCCCATTTGCAAAACCTTAGCAAGTATTGTGCCTTATGAACTATCCATTGAGAGCTCCCTTCACTCTTTTTATTTAATCATAGAGGGGCTTCCGCAGTGCAACATATTAGATATCATTTTTGGGATTAACTACGTAGAGTAAATCATTAATCTATGACCCATATCCATGAGTATTAGTTGCAACTGGCCAATAATTCTCATGATTTGAATAGTCCACTTAGCACTCATTGCATCGGGTGATGCTCATAGGGGTGAAGAAGTGGGATTGAAACCAACGAAATGAATCACATAGCATCAATGGATAGTTCATAAGGCACAATACTTTCTAAGGTTTTGCAAATGGGGTAGCAAGCTAAGTCGTCTTGATTGTGGGGAAAAATCCATAGTTAAGTGTGCTTGAGCTAGAGGCGTCTTGGGATGGGTGACCACTTGGGAAGTCTTGGTTACTGGGTGCAAGTCCCGGAAGTGATGATTGATGCTATGCGATTCATTTCGTTGGTTTCAATCCCACTTCTTCACCCCTGTGAGAATCACCCGATGTAATGAGTGCTAAGTGGAAAAGGGAGAGGGAGAGGGAGATAGTGGAAAAGGGGGAGAGAGGGAGGGAGTGGGAGAGAAGGGAAGAGAGAAAACAAGATTGTTATAAGGGGGGAGAGAGAGAAAGGGAGATAAGGATAGAATGGGAGAGAGGATAGAATGTCTGAGAGTGTGAGAGGGATAGAGAGGAAGACAGAGAGATGTCCAGATAGAGAGAGATAGTGTCAAAGTGTGAGAAGGAGAGAGAGGGAGATAAAGTGGGGAGGTAAAGAGAGACAGAGAGTGAATAAGGGGGGAGAGAGAAGAAATTATGAGTGAAGAGCATAAGATGTCCATGCCTACATGCCTTAATGTTATACCATGTAACCTATAAATTGAGCATGAGAGGATGTGAAATTAGGACAAAATTTGGATGGAAATACATATAATTTGATGGAAATGGATGATGACAAATATGTATTGGGGCTTGATAACATTCTATGTGAATTATGTAAGAAAGTGGGTACCCAATAAGCATTAAGTTAAATTTTAGCCATGACTTTTGTAACTCAAAATCAAAATAAAGGTGATTTAGCACACATGTAAGGACCTTTGTGACCTTGGAAGTTGAGGAAAATGAATTCAAAAATGATTTAATTAGTAAATTATCAATTCATTCACATACCCAATGTCTCGACAAAAAACAAACACTATGATTTTTTTAATAATGAATGCACCACATCCTAAGGAGTCATATAGATTTTTCAAATAGTACCCTATCTCATGTAAATACATTATTGAGCAATGTCTAGCTAATAAATTACATTCTATCAAATATGGAAACCTTATGCATCTACAAATAATAACACCAAGCCTATTGTTAATCAATGGAAAATGGTGGAACTGCTCAAACTCAACATTGAATTAATGACATGTTCTTGGCTTGTTTGTTTGCTTAGGATTCGTTCTTTGGCTTGTTTGAATGGTTGAAGTGTAAGTTTGAGGAAATGTTTAGGGAATAATCGCAATAGTTCTAAGATCCAAGGAACTAAAGGATTGAGATAGAGGGATGGTCAAGCGAAGGAACCAATATTTAGTTTGGTCATGCATTGTAGGAAAAAATTGAGGAATCCCATAAATCACTAAGGGGAGTCATGTTAGGGTACCAATAAGTCAATACCTAGTTTTTGTTGTTAAATTACATATGAAAAATGCAAGGTAAAACTCAAGAAGGACACATAAAGTAAGGGAAAGTCATAGAGGGCTCTTCTAAAAACCCTTATAAGAGGCTAAAATCCCTTCCAAGAGGCTAAAAAGGCATGAAAATGATAGAAAGAAACTACCATTTTTGGCGGCATGTTCGGAGCCATACATTCATGTTAGAATTTATCCATACATTCATGTTATATTTATCCATTGGTTAACCATAAACCTACACTAAAATATCCATAATATCTAGAGGACATAATAAAAAAATTATACATACCTAAATGGTGATTTTTCAATTTAGCAATTGAACATAACAATTCATAAAACATTAAACATAACTAGAATTGATGGCTATATAAACTATGCTGAAAGGAGCAATCACACATGATCTGATGAACTGGTCGATAGTACAGTTGGAATGGTTGGCCCCGTGTGTTTCTCTTTAGCTGTATGACCCTATGTTAGTCTTGAGCTTCCCTCAATCGACGAAGAAAGATCTTAAAGTACCTGCCAAAATCATTCAACCGCCATAAATATCTAAAAAATCAATACAAGTCATATTTGTAGTGCATTATTTACTCTAAGATGCATTTTTACGAGAGTTTCATAGCATACTTGAATGAGATCCTCTTGGTTTTGATAATAATTTATTGGAGCCACGCATCTAATATTTGATCAAATTGCCTCTCTTGATTTGAAGTAGCAGCAACAAAGTCAACATTGAATTTGTTGTTTCTCTGTTGGATCGAGGGAGGTTTGCTCCAAGATTAAACAGCTCCAATAAATTATTCTCTACTAAACAGAGCCAACCACATGAAAGAAAAATATCTTATGGCCCGTCTCCCCCAAACACCCCCCCTCACATCACTCTCAAGTCCCCACTACCCAACATATAAATCTATTGAAATATTTACATCAAAAACAAACATATATACATACCAATATTCACAATTGTTTACAATGAAATAAAATGTTTCCTTGATCCATTTGGAGTGAGCGTAATATGGTGAAAATAGATTTTATATTAAATATTTATTAAAATATTCATGTACATCATCATTTATTATTTTCAGTCGGCCTCTTCTTCTTAGCTCTATAGTTCCTAATCATGTCATCAATATCTACGTCTTTGTTCTCTGGGTGCTCTTCAAAATCTGATTGTGATTGCATCCTCTCATGCAGAGCATGCCTAGTCGTGGGGTAATCACGGTGTAATGGAGGCCATTATGATGAGACATCACCTACAAAAGAAAAAAATACAAAATTTAAATGGCCAGTTTTTAAATATCATTGAACTAGTACAATAATATTAAAAAAAACACCTGCAATGTCATTATTTACCTAGTGCACTGGTCGGCACCATTGGAATGGTTTCCCCCGCGTGATCCTCTTTAATTGTATGAGCCTCAAGTACAACATTCTCTACCATTGAGACAACAACTTTATAAGGACAATAATAAATGTATAAGTAAAAAAAATAGAATTACAAAATGTATAACTATGAAATTATTAAGTATATGATTAAAATACATCCATATTACCATCATGTGTCAGCTCAGTCATAGCACCATCGTGGGTTTGCACCCCAGTGGAAAATTGGGACTAAATGGGATCAGAACCATCTTCTGGTTGCAAACTATTATCAATGCATTGCTCTCCAATACTAGTGTGTTCGTTGATAGTTATGCTCCCTGATTAAAACAAAGTTGTAAATATTAATAATATCCAACATGACTATATTATATTAATAATAAAGGTTAATGTGGATTGAATTTTATTTACCTTATTTTGAAAAGTGGTTCTTGGTATCTTCCCCAAGCTTTTTCACTATTCAACTACCGCTTTATAGCCATACTTGTAACTAAGCTGGAGGTATTCCTCCATTGTTTTGAGTACCAAACTCGTAACCCTACATTGCATAAGAGTATGTATTTTTAATGTTATTCGTTGCAATTACCTAAAATTTTTAAGGAAATACAAATAAGATATTTAGGTACTTACAATTCGTGACTACAACTTCAAGTAGTCGCCTTGGCCTAGCTTGTGCTGGCCACATTTGGCAAGCCTTTCTTTTGTGGCCTTTGACATGTCATTCAACCTATCATCAAAATTTTCAAGTATGTTAATATATACCACAATTTTATTTACATCTAAAAAAAATTGAAGGTATTCAATTGAAATTGTAATTTACCTTATGAGACCATAGGGTGTTTTTCCTTCATCTGTCAATTTCTTCTCTTTTGCGTCCTTAATGAGGGCCTTCCACTCCCTCTTTGGAATCATCAGAGGAAGTTCGTACCTATCATTTTGTTTCAAGTGATTCCTATATGTTTCTCATGTATATTTTAAATATTGGCCAGCTACGGCGATGGCCAAGGTCTTATTAAATGTGTCTACACCAAAAAGGCTTTCGAGATATTCCATCAATTCTTTTTTGAGGTTGGAATTCTGGGAATTCCACCTCTCCCGTATGGTAGGCCCAAAAATCAACAACACCTTATTCTCCAAGGACCTATAAAATATTTATTACCTACACACAAAATGATTATATGATTATTAATTTAAAAATAATAATTTAGATGACTTATATTTGTCTACATAGAGAACATGAAACAATTAAAATTTTAAGAATTACTTGGGACTTTAAATTGATTTAATGGAAGCCCTTCCTCATTGACCATAAAGGTGCCATTAAGGGTCCCTGTGTTGGTCACACATCTTGCTTTAGGCAAAGAAACCATATATTTTTTCAAATCATCAGCCTCATCTCCGTCACCACCTCCAGAGCCTACCTGTGTGGTTGCTTCCTCAGTGTGTGCATCGTGGCTCCCATATAATGGTTTGGGAGGTGGAGATGTGAATAGATTCATCTTGGTTTCTATTTTGTGCATAAATATTGATTGTGAATTCTCAAGTCTTCTACAAACTACCAAGATCAATCCATTGAAGGGTAAAATCTACCACTTGGAAGGAAGACATTTTGGGGTAACTCCTCTCCTTCTTCCTTTGCTGGTTTGGGGTAACTCATCTCCTCTATTTGATGCATTTATTTGTCTATCCATTTTAGGAATCCTAGAAAGGGTATTGAGTACGTTTGTGAAGCCATAGTTGATCTTGTTGGTGAAGGTTTCTCCCATAAGGACCCATTCTTGTAGGGCCTTGGTACTCATTGTTAATATTGATTAGATAAGATATTATTATTCCCCTTGGGTTTTAGTCTCTTTATCATACTATTTAGATGAAATAGACCAATTTTGAAAAGGGGTGTTCTTCTTGGCCCCATAATCCCCTTTGATTAATCTTGACTCTGTTTCCCTTGTTGGATTTGGAATTTATATCTACTTCCTTCCATCACCTCTTTTATATCCTCAAACATCAAAAACATTGTTTGTTGGATTACTAAGAGGGGGGGTGAATGAGTAATAGATAATTTTAATCCTTTTTAACCATATAATCCAAGTGTTATATCAATGTAGCATTATCATCCAATAACTGCAGAGTAAATAAGCAATGAACAAATGAACAATCATACACATGCACAGTACACCAGTGTTTTACATGGAAACCCAAAGCGAGAGAAAACCACATAATGTTTTTTCTTATATGTCTTGAATAATTACATTCATTGGAAGCACCAACTTCCTTTGTTTTCCAGCTGCAACTAAGAGGAGGCTCCAACCCCCTAGTTTCTCAGGCTACAAACTGAGGGAAGCTCCAACTCCTCAATTCTCTAGCTACAACCAAAAGGAGGATACAACCCCCTATGTTCTTCGGATACAACTGGAAGGTGGCTACAACCACCTATCCTTTCCCCGTCCAACCACCCTGATGTATAAGTAGAATGATGGAACCACTGTCACACTATCACTTTGAGATATACTGCGGTAAACCTATACCAAAAAACCTGTACCAATAAAAATGAACCATGCATCAACCTGTACCTCAACCTGTAATCAACCTGTACCATAAAAAATTGCATCGATCATGCACCAACCTTAGAAAGAATCATCAAAAGAATTTATCCTCCCTTGAATTTCAACCTTCTTTGCTTCACCTTCTCTCTGAAATTCAGCTTAGATATCCTTTGGTTACCTCAGTCACCTGTAGATATTCAATATGCTCAAGTGTGATATAAAATGAGATAACCTTGCCTCTTATTTATAATTTCATGTAGCTTCCTCAAGGGGTTACCTTTTAACCATCTTAACCCACTTTCCTTATTTTAGGGTTAACCAACTTCTAACCACTTGTCCAATTAGTAATTTATCCATTAACTTTATTATTTAAATAATTTATTTTGTATCCACTTTNNNTTATAGTACACTCATCACTTCACTTTACCTCAAGGGGTTACCTTCTAACCATCTTAAACCACTTTCCTTATTTTAGGGCTAACCCACTTCTAACCACTTGTCAACTTAGTAATTTCTCCATTAAATTTATTATTTAAATAATTTTTTTGTTCACTTTGAATTATAGTACACTCATCACTTCACTTTATTACTTACCTTCTAAAAATCTCTTAAACCACTTTGACTACTTTGACCTTTTGGGGCTTCTAGATGACTCGTGAGGGTTCTGCAACTTCACATGGCCATAAATCTCTAACCGTGAGGAGTTATGTGATGTTCCACATACCACTGGAAATGGCATGACATGTACTATCCATATAGAATAATATTACCTGCAAATATATCAAAACTCATACCTTTATCCATCAAACAAACTTGGGTCCATTACCCAAATCTAGGTTCTCCAACTTCCTTCAAGGGTTGACATCAATGACAACCAACCTTAATCAGCAATCTCCCCCTTTGGAATTGATGGAAACACTCTGGCGCAGACGCAGACCCTCTCGACCCTCGGGTCGGCAGTCCACTATAGGATCGCTCTACTTTCCGCCCTTGAGTCAGATTAACTCTTCAATTCCTCTTCAGGGAATCTAACACACACAAAATGATGCTTCTCCACAGGTCCTTATGAATTGAGCTCACGCGATCGAACACGAAGCCTCAATTCCATCTTTATTTTGACCAAACAATGTGATCGTGTTTCTCGCGATTTTTGGAACCTCGGAGTTTGCGACTTCGCAACTTCTCCTCCCAAATCTTCAACTCTTCACCTTCCGAAACCCAAACTTCCGATGTGCCTAAGCACTTGTCACAACTCGCCACTCATGAGTTTGTGAGTCGAAACTCTCAACTCTTGTTTCCAAATCTCGCGATACCTGAAATGTTGATACGGGCATGCTCCTTCTCTTGTCAGCGCCCTCCGTGCATGACCACCGGCTAGGCCTAACTCTAGCACTTTTCGCTTCTCGCCGCTTTGTAGGTTTTGATGTCTAACTCCCGGTTCTTATCTCGCGAATCCCCGAAACACGAGAGGTCAATGGGGTATTGACTTCTTTCAACAGATGACACGTATCCACCCATATCTTCCACGGGCCCACCTCGGACTTCACAATGTCTCGAATCCAAACGTCAAAGCTTTGGTCCTTCGATCCATGAATTCCCGAAATGAACTTTCAGGGGTAGATCCAACGGTCCACATTGATCTTGATCAACGACTCTGGTTTCCCTTGGACTTGTGCTTCAGAATAGCGGCCACCGTAATCTCCTCGCTTGTCTATGAGATCTAATAGCTCACGAGACTTCGTGAATTCTCCATGGAGAATTACGACCGTTCGTCTCTTCCTTCTTGATGATTCCTACGAATTTGAAAAAGTTCTTCTTCGCGAAACTTACCCGCATGTAACACAAACTTGCTATGTCTCCTCTCAACACCTCAAGGCACCAACCTTCTATGATTTTCTTCGACAAATGCGAAGACCCTATCCCTCCTGAGCTTTCTCCAACTCCAAGTCTTAAATAATACTCCCGCACGCACTCCTTGTGGCGAATCCTTCAATTACTTCAAAGAATTGAAGTCCTTTGACTCTGCGCACTCCCTGCAGCAGTAGTCCTTCAACAATTTCTCAAGTTCGCAAACTCTAGAACTTTACTCGGCCTGCACACTCCTTGCATGGCTCGTATGCTCAACTTGCACTTCTACGAGAATGAGAACAACGTTAACCCTCCTGAGCGTTCATAGATAAAACTCTGAATTCTTGACAACGCACTCCTTGCGGACAACTTCACTACACTCCTTGCAGGAACTCTTGCTCAGATAGAGAAACAATTGAAACTCATTCCTTACTCTCTCTCAGACTTCAAACACAAAGAATGAAATCATATACACAGCATATAAAGCAAATGTATAATAGAAAGTAAACATCCATGAGCATAACATCAAACCTGCATACACAAAGAACAAATATGGCACCATGAATTTGAATCGAAGCTCTTTCCATTAATTCAAATCACTGTACATGGGTGTTTTCAGTCACAGCTCTCTGCTCTCTTCTCTATGCTCTATGCTCATAATAATCTTACAACTACACAATGAGGGTGTCTATATCTCGTTTCCCTCTTGCGCTCTAAAAATGTCTAATCTAGAATTAATTCTATCTACCTACATTAACTTATGCATAAATGCCTCTATCTACTTCAGACGAGAGCGGGATGCTCAAGGTCTGATTACAATGCTCCTCCATAAATGTGAGTACGCCTCTATTAACTATCCCATTAATTATATGGCGCTTTCAAACTTCAAAACATTTCAACAAGAAATGTGTTGGCGCTTGTCCAACTATCCTCCACATCCATGCGCGCTTGCTACCTGCTGGTGATACTCCTGCATCATATTCCCTCGCATGAAAATTTTCATGGGCTCCTTTCCATGAGCTCTCGCACGGTCTGTCCATGCTTCTGAATCTCTGCTTCATTTTCCCAGCTGGCATCTTCAACTAGATGGCCCTTCCACTTGACCAAGTATTCAAAATATTGTTTTCGTCTGGTTCTCTTACCAACTCTTTTGTCCAGTATGCGCTCCATCTGCAGCTTTTTTGCAACTGACATTTGTTTTGTCCACTGAATCTCTGGTTGTTCACTACCTGCTTCTGCTTCCTCAGCTTTCTAAGGGTACAAATCTGAGACATTGAATATCGGAGAAATTCCAATCCCATCGGGTAATTCAATCTCATATGCATTCACCCCAAATTTCTTCAAGACCTTACATGGTCTGATTTTCTTCATCTTCAGTTTATTATATGTTCCACTCAGGATACTTTCCTTTCTCAAATGTGAAAGGATCAAATCACCAACTTTGAACTGAAGTTGTCTCCTGTGTTGATCTTCTCTCCACTTATATGCTTGGCTCGAACTCTGCAATCGTTCCTTCACCTGGCTGTGAAGTTCCTTCATCGCCTCTGCGAAATCTTCTACACTAGTGCTCCTAGTCACAATCTGTTCTGAATCCCTTAGCTCAGAAATTCCTCTCGGCTACATGCCATAAAAAATTTGAAATGGGCTCTATCCTGTGCTCCTATTAAGAGAGTCGTTATAAGCAAACTCTGCCTGTGGTAATATGTTGTCCCACTGACTGTGGTGTTTTGTCACCAAGCTCCTTAGCAAGTCTCCCAAACTCATGTTCATGACTTCTGTCTACCCATCCGTCTGAGGATGATAATATGAACTAAACGACAAGTTTGTTCCCATCTTTTTCCATAAGGTTCTCCAGAAGTTTCCTACGACTTAGTGTCTCGATCTGAAACTATGCTTCTCGGTAAGCCGTGAAGTCGAATGCATTCTTTGAAAAACAGGTTCACAATGTGAGTTGCGTCACTGGTTTTCTGACATGGAATGAAATGTGCCATTTTGGAAAATCTATCCACTACCACAAAGATTGAGTCAAACCCTCTTTGTGTTCTTGGCAACCCCAATATGAAGTCCATGCTAACTGCATCCCACGGCCTCTCAGGTATGGGTAATGGTTGATAAAAAAATGCATTATGCCTCTTTCCTTTTGAATGCTGACAAATTCTACATCTGTCCACGAATATTTTGACGTCTTCTCGCATTCCTGGCCAAAAATATGACTCATTCAACTTTGTGAACGTCTTGTCATGACCGAAATGTCCGGCCAATCCTCCACTATGTTTCTCCTTCAGCAAATTCTCCCTCATGGAGCATTTTGGAATACAAAGTTGATTACCTTTAAACAATAATCTTTCCTGGATCATGTATTCTGCCCATTGGCTTCTATCCCTGAGAATTGGATTCTCAGCTGCTTCATACGCCTCTTTAAAATCTGGATCATCTCTGTACATGTCCCTGAGATCATCAAAACCCAATGTTTTGACTCTAAACTCCTGCAATAGCAAACACTTCCTACTCAAAGCATCAACAACTTTGTTAGCAGTTCCAGAAATATGTTTAATCACAAAAGTGAAATTTTGCATATATTCAACCCATTTAACATGTCTTTGATTCAACTTCTCTTGTTGAGTCACAAATTGCAATGCATGATTATCACTATACAAGACAAACTCATTGGGGATCAAGTAATGTCTCCATTTTTTCAATGCCTAAATAATAGCATAGAATTCCTTATCACACGTGGAGTATTTTATCTTGGCTTCATTCAGCTTCTTGCTGAAATATGCTATCGGCATGTCTTCTTGAGTCAAGACTGCCCCTATTGCAAATCCACTTGCATCACATTTCACTTGGAATGTCTTCTTGAAATCTGGCAACACCAGAATTGGTTGTTCCGTAATTTTCCTTTTCAACAAATTGAAGCTTTTCTCAGCCTCTTCTGTCTAGTGAAAAGACTTGTGTCTCTTCTTCACTGTGTCCATTATCGGTGCACTAATTCCACTGAAATTCCTGATGAAATTCCTGTAGAAACTAGCCAATCCGTGAAAACTTCTCACCTCAAATATACTCTTTGGTGATGGCCAATTCTTAATCACCTCCACCTTATCTGGATCCATCCTCAACTTATCTGCAGAAATAACAAACCCCAAATAAATGAGCTTTGTCTTCATGAATGAGGATTTCTTCATGTTTATTAGCAACTTCTCTTGGTGTAACCTCTTCATCACTGTAGCCAAATGTTTCAGATGCTCTGCCTTTGTTTTACTGAAAATCAGTATGTCATCAAGATACACAATGACAATTTTTTCAATGAAATCCTTTAGGACTTCATTCATCAATCTCATGAAAGTACTCGGCATGTTTTTTAATCCAAATGGCATGACAAGACATCCGTACAACCCTTCATTGGTTTTGAATGTTGTCTTCCATTCGTCACCTTCCCTCATGCGGATTTGGTGATAACCACTTTTCAAATCAATCTTCGAAAAAAAATTGGCCCCACTCAAGCAATCCATTAGATCATCCATCCTTGGCAATGGAAATCTGTACCTGATGGTTATTTTGTTGATTTCCCTCGAGTCAGTACACATCCTCCAGCCTCTGTCTTTCTTTGGACTGAGTACTGTCGGAACAGCACACGAACTCAATCTTTCTCTGACCAAACCTTTGTCCAACAAATCCTGGACTTGTCTTTTGACCTCTTCATTCTCCTGTGGCGTCAATCTGTACGTTGCTTTGTTGGGAAAACTAGCTCCAGGTATGAGATCAATTTGATGACTTATACTTCTGATCGGTGGCAATGAACGAGGTAGTTCATCCACTACTATGTCAGCGAACTCTTCTAGCAGTTCCTGAACCTCTTCTGGTAAATCATCTACACTGGTGCTGGTTAAAACAATATTTGGCTTCCTGACCACAATGAATTGCGGTTCCTCCTTATTCTTAACCTCTGTAAGAAGTTCCTTCCCACTCATGAGAAGTACAATGTTGCTTACTTCGGGTTTCACCTCCTTATCTTTGATCGGAAACAGCATGTGAGTTCTCCCATTCTTCTCTAGGGTGTATGTGTTCATTCTCCCATCATGAATCACATTCCTGTCATATTGCCACGGTCTACCCAGCAATAGATGACAAACATCCATAGAAATAACATCACAGAGTATTTCATCTTTATACCCTCCTATTTTAAACTCAACTAAACATTGCTTAGTGACATTTACCTGATGTCCTTTTTGCAACCACGAAACTCTGTATGGGCTTGGATGATCAATCGTCTCCATCTCCAGTTTTTCTACCATCTCCATTGAAACGAGATTGTCTGTGCTACCACTATCCATAATGACCTTGCATACCCTATCCTTGGTCTTGCAAGTAGTCCGAAAAAGTCTGTTCCTTTGGACTAAACTCTCCACCTCCTTCTCTGGTGTCAAAAGAGTTTTTCGCATCATCAGCGATCTTCTGCCTTCAACATCCTCTGCCTCAACATTTTTCCTTTGTGCTTCGGCGATGTGAGTCTCTCCTTCCTCTTTCTTCTTGTCTGGACATTCATAAGACTTGTGTCTGACCTTTCCGCACGTGAAGCATGTTATCACTCCACCCCTTCCTCTTCCTCTACCTCTAATACGAGGGAAAATGTTGTTATCAGCATACTCTCCTCTCTAATCAGCATACTGCCTTCTCTGTCTAGCATATTGTGCTTTCTGTGAGCTTCCACCTCTCTCAATCTAAGGTTTCTTCCATTCTTCCTTAGGCTTCTGATTTTTATCTTGGACGATTGATTTGCCCCTGGATTGACTTCTACCTCGGCCTCTTTGACCTTGTTTTCGGCTCATCTTCTCTTCCGCCTTTAGAGCCATTTGATAAGCATCTTCCACCGTTCAGATGGTCATCATGCTCATCTCATCCTGAATTTCGTATCTCAGGCCATTCATATACCTAGCAACCTTTTCATCATTACTTTCACGATGACCTGCTTTGATGTTCAGCCTGTAGAACTCTTCAGTGTACTCTTTCACCGTCATCATCTTCTGTTTCAAATTCTGCATTCTTCGAAACAGAGAAATTTGGTAATCTCTAGGAATGAATTTCGCTTTCATCTTTGCAATCATCCTATCCCAACTCTTGATTTTCTGCTTACCTTGGCAGCGTCTGTTAGCTTGCAGTTCATCCCACCACAATGTTGCATGTCCTTTAAGTCTCGTGACAACATGTTTGACCTTCTTGTCCTCCTCGACATCTTCATAGTCAAAATATGTGTCCAGAGCTCTAATCCAGTCTAGAAGCTCTTCAGCATCCAATTTTCCCTCATAAACTGGAATGCCCATTTTGGCTCTTGCACTCATTCTTGCAACAACTCTAATCAAGTATTCATTTGTTGCATCTTCTGCTGTAATTTCTTCTTCTTCATGTCCAGTGTCATCTTCTCTTTCGAACTCACTAACATCTCCAATATCAGCTATGCGCCTTTGTTTTATTTCCACATCCACGAGTCTAGCGCGAATGTCATGCAGATCTCTTTCCACTTCTGGATTCTGCACCTGCCTGCCCCTTCCTTCTGGCATTTCCCTATCCTCTGGCGGATCGGGTGTTTTCCTGTCTCTTCTCCTCGGCGGCATGGCTGAAATTCCTTCTCATTTTTCCTGCCTGAAATATACAAACAAGAACCAGGCTCTGATACCAGATGATGCAGACGCAGACCCTCTCGACCCTCGGGTCGACAGTCCGCTACAAGATCGCTCTAATTTCCGCCCTTGAGTCGGATTGACTCTTCGATTCCTCTTCAGGGAATCTAACACACACAAATTGATGCTTCTCCACACGTCCTTACGAATTGAGCTCACGCGATCGAACACGAAGCCTCAATTCCAGCCTTCTTTTGACCAAACGATGTGGTCATGTTTCTCACGATTTTCGGAACCTTGGAGTTCACGACTTCGCAACTTCTCCTCCCAAATCTTCAACTCTTCACCTTCCGAGACCCAAACTTCCGATGTGCCTAAGCACTTATCACAACTCACCAATCGTGAGTTTGTGAGTCGAAACTCTCAACTCTTGTTTCCAAATCTCGCGATACCCGAAATGTTGATACGGGCACACTCCTTCTCTTGTCAGTGCCCTCCGCGCGTGACCACCGGCTAGGCCTAACTCTAGCACTTTTCGCTTCTCATCACTTCGTGGTTTTTGATGTCAAACTCCCGGCTCTTGTCTCTCGAATCCCCGAAACACGAGAGGTCAATGGGGTATTGAATTCTTTCAACAGACGACACGCATCCACCCGTCTCTTCCACGGTCCCACCTCGGACTTCGCAATGTTGTGAATCCAAACATCTAAGCTTCGTTCCTTCGATCCATGAATTCCCGAAATGAACTTTCAGGGGTAGATCCAACGGTCCACGTTGATCTTGATCAACGACTCTGGTTTCCTTTGGACTTGTGCTTCAGAATAGCGGCCATTGTAATCTCCCCACTTGTCTAGGAGATCTGACGGGTCGTGGGACTTCTTGAATTCTCCACGGAGAATTACGACCGTCTGTCTCTTCCTTCTTGACGATTCCTGTGAATTTGAACAAGTTCTTCTTCGCGGAACTTACCCGCCTGTAACACAAACTTGCTATGTCTCTTCTCAACACCTCAAGGCACCAACCTTCTGTGATTTTCTTCGACAACTGTGAAGACCCTATCCTTCCTAAGATTTCTCCAAATCTGAGTCTTAAAGAAGACTCCCGCACACACTCCTTGCAGTGAATCCTTCAATTACTTCAAAGAATTGAAGTCCTTCAACTTTGCGCACTCTCTGTAGCAGTAGTCCTTCAACAATTTCTCAGGTTCGCAAACTCCAAAACCTTACTCGGCCTGCGCACTCCTTGCATGGCTCATGTTCTCAACTTGCACTTCTACGAGAATGAGAACAACGTTAACCCTCCTGAGCTTTTAGAGATAAAACTCTGAATTCTTGTCAACGCATTCCTTGTAGACAACTTCACTACACTCCTTGCAGGAACTCTTTCTCAGATAGAGAAACAATTGAAACTCGTTCCTTACTCTCTCTCAGACTTCAAACACAAATCATGAAATCATATACACATCATATAAAGCAAATGTATAACAGAAAGTAAACATCCATGAGCATAACATTCAACATACATACACAGAGAACAAATATGGCACCATGAATTTGAATCGAAGCTCTTTCTATTAATTCAAATCTTTGTACATGGGTGTTTTCAGTCACAACTCTCTGCTCTCTTCTCTATGCTCTATGCTCATAATAATCTTACAACTACACAATGAGGGTGTCTATATCTCGTTTCCCTCTTGCGCTCTAAAATTGTCTAATCTAGAATTAAATTCTATCTACCTACATTAAATTATGCATAAATGCCTCTATCTACTTCAGACGAGAGCAGGACGCTCAAGGTCTGATTACAATGCTCTTCCATAAATGTGAGTACGCCTCTATTAACTATCCCATTAATTATATGGCGCTTTCAAACTTCAAAACATTTCAACAAGAAATGTGCTGGCACTTGTCCAGTTGTCCTCCACATCCACGCACGCTTGCTACCTGCTGGCGATGCTCCTGCATCACACTCTGATGAAATAATGAAATCATGTCATGCAATACTGAAGTTATATCGTTCATGCTCCCCCTAGAACCATGCCTTTTTCCTCTGCATATGATAAATCTCTCCCCCTTTATCATCAATGGCAAAGGTATTTTTCCATCCGGGGTTGCTCCCCTTAACTAAACTGTCCTCTTTATGGTGCTTCCTCATGTACATCTAAGACATATAATATAAACATTCAAAAGCATTCATTTTGGAGTAGAAATAAATCTGAGTCTCTGATGAAGATACTCAAAGGATTCTTGTGGAAGTGGTTTTGTAAATATGTCTACCACTTGCTCTTTTGTGCCCGCATACTCAACTCTGGTGTTCTTTTCTGCAACTTGTTCCCATAGAAAGTGATACTTGATTGGAATGTGCTTCATCTTGGAGTGCATAACCGGGTTCTTTGAGATACTGATGGCGCTTGTATTATCACAATAGATTGGAATGGGCTCATCATATTGAACCTGTATATCTGTCAGAGTTTGTTTCATCCAAAGAACCTGTGTACAACATGCTCTTGCTGTAATATACTTTTCCTCATCTATAGATAAATATATTGATGATTGTTTCTTGCTTAGTCATGATACTAAACACTCACCCAAGTAGAACGCTTCTCCACTAGTGCTTCATCGATCATCAATACAACCTGCCTAATATACATCTGTGTAGTCAATAAGTGATAGATCCTTTCCTTTTGGATACCATAATCCAAACTCTTTTGTTCCTTTGAGATATCTGAAAATCATCTTCGTTGCTAATACACGTAATTCCTTTGGTGCTTCTTGAAATCATGCCACCTGTCCAACTGCCTACATTACATCTGGTCTGGATGTTGTCAAATATAGTAGGCTGCCAATCATTGATCTGTATTGCCTCTGATCTGTAGACTTTGAATCATCATCTTTGCTCAAATTGCAATTGGTTTGCATGGGAGTGATAATTGGTTTGCAATCTTTCATTCCGAACCTCTTTAGCATTTCTATGATATACTTAGTTTGAGAAATAAAAATTTATTAGCTTCTTTGACGTATCTGAAGTCCCAAAAAGAAGGATAGTTCTCCAAGTAATGACATTTCAAATTCATTCTTCATATCCTATGCAAATTTATGGCTTAACCTATCATCATCACTACCAAAAATAATATCATCAACATAAACTTCAATTAATAAAATACTATCTTGACTTACCTTGATGTAGAGTTTGTTATCTACACTTCCTTTTCTGAACCCTGCCTGCTGTAAATATTTATCCAGTCTAGAGTACCATGCTCTAGGAGCATGTTTTAGACCATACAAGGCCTTCTTTAATTTACACACATAATCTGCATTCTCTGACAAATTAAATCCTTCTGGTTGTTCAATGTAGACTTCTTCTTCAAGTTCTCCATTCAGAAAAGTTGATTTTACGTCCATCTGATACACTTTAATATTTTTGGAGCATGCATAAGATAAAAGCAATATGATTGCTTCCATTTTGGCAACTGGGGTAAATGTCTCTTCAAATTTGATTCCTTCAACCTGTGCATATCCTTTACATACCAATCTAGCTTTGTTCCTTGTAACCTATCCATCTTCATTCAATTTATTCCTGTATACCCACTTTGTGCAGATCACATTCTTATCATTTGGTCTTGGAACCAATTCCCAAGTGTCATTTTTCTCTATTTGATCCAATTATTTATCCATGGCCTTATTCCAAAATTCATCCTTCTTGGCCTCTTCAAAACAGTTTGGTTCAATCGTAGATGTGAGTGCTAGGTGTGTTTGTTCTGGTGAACACATTCTTCTTCTAGTCTCAACTCCTGCATCTTTTTTTTCCAATAATCTGATCTGAAGGATGATTCTTCTGTACTCGTATGCTAAGTGTATTTGGAGTCACTTGATGAACTTTCTCTTCTACTTATGTCGAATCCTCTTCGTCTTCCCCTTCTTTTTCATCTTTTGTTTCTTCTTCGTAAAGTTGTTTCATTGACTTATTTTCTTCTTCCTTTAATTCTTGTCTACCTGTTTCATCAATTGTTACATTGATGCTTTCCACAACTTTGTTCAATCTCAGTTTGTAACACTTGTATGAATTTTTTGTACTTGATTAACCAACAAGTACTCCTTTGTCCACATGAGAATCAAACTTTCTCATTCTGCCATCTTCTCTTTTGATGTAGCATTTGCTTCCAAAAAATCTGAAGTGCTTCACATTTTTTGTTCTTCCTTTCCATAACTCATAGGGAGTTTTGTCAGTGTTGTTTCTGATCATTACTCTATTTTGAATGTGAACTATTGTATGCACTGCCTGTGTCCAAAAAATGTATGTCAATTTGGAATCCATTAGCATTGTTTGAGCCATTTCCTGTATTGTCCTATTCTTTCTTTCAACAACTCCATTCTGTTGAGGTGTCCTAGCAACGGAGAATTGCCATTTTATTCCATGACTATTGCGGTATTCCATAAATTCCTTTGAATCAAACTCTCCTCCATTATCAAATCTCAAGCATTTTATTTTTGAATCTATTTCATTTTCAACCATTTCCTTGTAGATCTTGAAGTTTTCAAAAGCTTATGACTTATTCTTGAGAAAACAAACTGCAGTCATTCTTGTATAATCATCAACTAATAACATAAAGTATTTCTCACCTTTTAAACCATTTTTTGTAGTTGGTCCAACTAGATCAATATGCATAATTTCCAGTGGTCTTGTTGTTGAATATTCCTTTGATTTGAACCTAGTCTTTCTTTGTTTTCCTTGTTGACAATGCTTGCATAAAGTGTTGGTTGGTTTCATTATCTGGGGAATTTCTTTGACTGCTTCTCTTTTTCTTACTTTGGCAAGATTATCAAAATGTATGTGACCCATTCTTCTGTGCCATAGCCATTCCTTTCCTAGAAAACACTTTTCATTTCCAATTTCACTTAACACATATATGTTTCTTGAAGTTCTTGTAGTTGTAGCAATCAATTTTCCTGAACCTTCTTTTATTATCTCGCACTTTTATGAATCGAAAGTAACTTTATGATCTTGGTCACACATTTGACCCACACTTAGAAGATTATGTTTCATATCTTCTACTAGTAGAACATTTTCTTCCTTTGTATTCTTGTTCCCAATTTTGATTGTGCCTTTTCCAATGATTTTAGTTGAATCATCATTTCCGAAGGATACTGATCCATATATTTCCTTTATTAATGTAAGAAACCTGTCTCTATCACCTGTCATGTGTTTTGAACAATCATTGTCAACATACCAACCATGTTTCTTCTTCTTAGATTATAGAGAGAGTGTGCATTCTTCATTGTTGTATTGATTCTGCTTTCTTATCCATGTCCTTTTCTAAGGTTCATGTCTGTGATTGTTGTTGTTCTGTTGTGTTTCTCTATGAGGGATTGTCATTCTGCAATCTTTGTCCATGTGTCCAAAGTTTTTACACTTGTAGCATTCCACTTCAGTGCTCAATGATTCAAACCTATTGTAACTTATTCTCTATGTTTCACTAGGCCTTCTTGGATAACCCTTTTGTGTATGACTTTCAAAGTTGTTTATGTTCCTGTTTTTAGCTATGCAATTCACAACTTTATGTCCAAAATTATTGCATGCATAACATAAACCAAAAAATATAGTTTGATACCTAGGAGTTGAATATCTTCTTAAAGTAGGTGCTCTTATGAATCCTTCTTCTTCCTGAAACCTATCTGTTTCTATTGGTCGTTGATTCTGAAATCTGAATCTTCTCGGTGGAGGAGTGTCCCTGTAATTTTCTCTGTAGACCTTCCTATCCCCTTTGATTTTTTCTGCATAGCTTTTTTTATATGTTTCTCGTTCTATTGTTTTGGAGCTTGATCCATTTTTTGACTGATTGTATCCAAGTTCGGACTTTTCATGATTAGGCCTTTGACTTCTGATAATGTCATTCAAAACTTTTGAACTGTTTTGCATATTTTTCTTTTGAAGATTCTTTCTTAATGTGACAATCTATGCTTCCAAATTTTCAATGATCCCATTGTTGGGTCGCCAAAGTACCATCTTTTTACCAACCTTTCACTTCACTTTCAATTCACTTTTAACCATATTTCGCTTTCTCATATCCTTACATTAAACCATTTTCATGATTACATGGGTTTTAGACATATTATTTTCCAATGCATCTATTTTAGTGTTTTTGAGTGAATTTATTATTAAATATTGGGAAAATGACATGTTTACACTTATATATGAAAGTGGGATGAGTTTCATGATGTTTACAAGTGTATTTGAAGACTCCAACCATGTCAAATTTGACCATCAAGCCTCAAATTCGAATTTCCTCTTCAACCCTTTGAAGATTTGATGAAGATTTGGAGATCTACTCATGTATCTTGGATGGAGATTAATCATGAAAGAAATATTTGTGAGAGGATTTGTAGAGATATCACTTGATAGGTGTGAGCACATGGTTGTAACCAAATGAGACATTTGTGGATCTAGGAGAGATT